>BOPN01000378.1:521427-526427 GCA_017312705.2 Penaeus japonicus
TGGAGAACGTATCGACACGAAAACATGCCTAGATTCTCCATTGCTGCGATAATATTTTTACGCCTGGGATCTGTAAAGAAAGTAATTTTATGGAAAGTAGTTTTAGGTGGCATGGCTAGTTGGGGAATTGAAGTGTTCGCTATACAAAAGGGAGATCGATTTTATATTGTATCCGTTGCACTCTGGTTATTGGCTGTATAGCGGGAAGTTACAGGATAACGTTGTCAGCCCCGACTCGTGTCGACGCGAATCGCAAAACCCGGAGTTCGGCCCTGCCATTGTTCTGGCTGCCGCGGAGGGACGCCGGACGCAACGCCACGATGAACAGAAATATAGTTTGGAATCATCTTTATTCTGGCAATGACATCAACCACCGCGCTAGTATGCCTGCTATACTAATTGAGGATCACATCGCAGTATTTCGCTTGATGATATCTAGCGCCGTCGATAAATATTTTGTATAGTTACGATATAACCACATCGTTTACAAAGAGGTTAATGTCCTCTGCGTATGCTGGCATATTTTAAACGGGCTTCTCTTAAAGTAACCTTGTAGTTATCAGTTATTTTGTAGATGATTATCATTTTATTTAAATTGGTTCTCTTCTTAGACCAGAAAGTTCCTAGACCACAGACATTAACAGTTGGTATCGCTTAATTATCTATAAAAAAGGTGTAATCATCTGTATGAAATGCAAATGCGTATTAGATGAGATGATTTTTACTGTTTTGAGGTTGACTTCGTATAGAGACCTCGCATCGGCACGTGGCTGATCCAGGACAAGCAAGGGTGGCGCGGGACATGACGGGGTCAGCAAGGAGAGCGCAGTGCCGTTGATCGCATGGAATGCTGAGCATACAATGAGCGGGACAGCTTACAGCGGCGGGCAGCCCAGGCTCAGCAGGGGCAGCAGGAGCGGGCTAGTTTCAGGAGTGACCTTTTGTGACATTTGAGTGATCGGTGGGGAGAGTGGCGCCACGGGGCTGAGATGGAGTAACGTCTGAACCAAATATATTGATTGAGGGAGGCCCGAGGAGTCGGTTGGAGGCGAGGGGGGAGGAGGGGCTGGGAGGGGCCGCGTGGCGATCGCTGAGGAAGAACTTTCGGTAGTAGTGGGGCTGTTGATTCGTTTGCTGTTTGGTTGGTTGTTTGCGAAACCTTCGTTTGGATGTTGATGCACATTGCAATGTTTTGTAGCAATCGTGGCAGTCATTGAGAATTTGCTTTGTGACTGAAGGCTCACAAAATATGCACGTTGATATGTATGCCTTTATGTTACTGTTAAGGGTTTTGTCTTTATTAATATTGTTCTTGTTGTTATCACCCTCCATATTCTTATCGTCATTGTTTTCTTTCTTGGTACAATCATCCTCATAATCGATAATGTTATCATTCTGGTAACGATGATAATATCAGTGATGATGATGATGCATTGGAATTGTCGGCATTATTTGTCTTAATTATTTTTATATCAACACATTACTATTATTATCACTAATAGAAATCCGAGTGTCCTTATTTATCATTGTTGACATTATGTACTGGAAGGTTTACAGTCACCATTGTCAATATTGTTTAATTGTTATTCATCACTAGCAACTGGACATTTCCATAATGGTGACTATATTTCTTGTTTAAAATCATTATTACTATTACCACGGATCATTGCTGAAAAGTCCTGGCTAACCCAAGGCAAAAGCAGCCCAAGTCAAGGTCTATTCAAGATCGAGACCCTTACCCAGAGTCTCGCTCGTCCTCAAGATTTCCTCTCGAGAGTTTGGAGAGCAGCTTGTCCTGCGAGGAAGGACTTCTGACACGCTGAACAGATTCGCGGGAGATGCTAGGGAGAAAGGAGTTGTTATGAATGTTTATAATTGCCCTCCATTACAATCATCCTTTACAAGTAAGTAAAGGATATTCGCACACTCAGTGTTGCATTTAATGTTGTTACGTTTAATTCTCGATTGTTCCACGTGTGTGTAGTACGTTGCCAAAGTGGATAATAGTGCGTCTGGTAATGCAGCAGTGAGTGATGATGTAACCTGACGTTTAAGGATGTGATGATGTAATGTGTTGTCGACGTAGGAGTGATGTCCTGTTGGCTGCCTTTTCGCTAGACTTCGTTTGTAGTTCGTAGTGAAGCGTATTAATTCTTCGCTGTATTTTCTCTGAAACTTGTTATTATTATTATTATTTTTTTTTTTTTGCGTTCTAGTAGTGGCGACATAGTTCTTGGCAACTGTAATGACACTTTCCCAAACATCTTCGTTTAGTCCTGTAGGTTTGACAGTTGCCCTTGACATGACTCTGCTAGATTGTTGAGTTTGCTAATTTTATTATTTTAATTTTTAAGCATTCACACATAATGGGTCCTCTGCCTCTCTGCGCGCCATATTCCAGATTTGGAAAGGCTACTTAAAGCGTATAAAAGCAATTGTCTTACACCATTATCTTTTGAAATACGTTATCAAAGGATCTCTCTCTTTCTCTCTCTCTCTCTCTCTCTCTCTCTCTCTCTCTCTCTCTCTCTCTCTCTCTCTCTCTCTCTCTCTCTCTCTCTCTCTCTCTCTCTCTCTCTCTCTCTCTCTCTCTTTCTCTTTCTCTCTCTCTCTCTCTCTCTCTCTCTCTCTCTCTCTCTCTCTCTCTCTCTCTCTCTCTCTCTCTCTCTCTCTCTCTCTCTCTCTCTCTCTCTCTCTCTCTCTCTCTCTCTCATTCTCTCTCCCCCTCTCCCCCTCTCTCTTTCTCTTTTTCTTTCTCTTTTTCTCTTTCACACACACATACACACACACACACACACACACACACACACACACACACACACACACACACACACACACACACACACACACACACACACACACACACACACACACACACACACACACACACACACACACACACACACACACACACACACACACACACACACACACACACACACACACACACACACACACACACACACATATATATATATACATACACATACGTATACTGCGTATATGCAAATACAAATACAAACACATACACATACTAATACATACATACATACATACGTACATATACACATACATACATATACACATGCACATACACATCGGTAGAAGTCGGTAGATGTCCTTTGCACCTTGGGATTTTGATAAATGAAAAGCGGGATTAAAGCAGCTAATGGTCATTTTCAAAGTAAATGCCTTTCCTCCACCCCCTTCAAATCTTGGGTTCTATTTTCAGAAAGTTGGTGGTAGGTTAGAGCAAATAAACTGCTTAGAATGATAAATACCCCCATGGTAAGTTAAACATTTAAGCATAAAATGAAGATGGATGTTAACGTGCAGTTGTGAAAATACCCCCTTTGCGGTTGGTTTCCAAGATTCTCAAGAGTCGATTGTTTCGATTAGATGTAGCAGATTTTACAAGTATTGGAGTTATGTTTGAGAAAGAATGTGACACGGGAAGGGTGATGAGGAGGGGGCCCCGGTGTCGGAGTAGAATGGGTCAGAGAGAACTGTTAGGAGTTGAGGAGAAGCGACAGGAGAGTGCTTGATGTAGAAGCAAAGTTGCCTTCATGTGATGGCTACGGCACGAGACGCCCCGGACCCCCGGTGTTCCGCTCTCATTCCTCCCATTGTCCGTTGTTTTCCTTTTTTGTCTCCCGTGTGATAAGATTGTTGTCTGCATTTCCTTAGGTCTGGTTTGCTTTGTCCCCGAACTCGACCTCATTGCTTGTCTTTAAAGGAAGCTGCTTGCTTTTTTCATAAGATTCTAAGCGATCTAAACTTTTTGGTATTTTTAAAGCCATGCATATATTTACGCATCGATAAAGCACGAGACGCTGCTTAATCTAAACTGTAAGTGTTGATTATACAGATCATTGCTTATGTTAGTGAAGAACGAGGGCCAAAATTGCAGCCTTTTTGAGATATGTGGCTTTTTTACTTTTAAGCATGAACTGGCTCCCTTAGACTTAACACCCCATCCGATTTTTAGGGAGGGTTTACCACTCCAAAGAAGTATTGTGCCTGTATTAATACAAATCTGTTTTTATGGGTTTCCGGCTGATGTCGTTTTTTCAGGAAACGGAAAGCATAAAAAATAAAACTTAAGTTTTATACTGGCACATGCACATTTTCCCCCATTTTCTTTTACATATCGCAAATTGACGTGTATGCAACAAAGACTTTTTAAGGGGGGAGATTCGATAACACAATGAAAAACTATTATGTCTTATAGTTGTTTTTTATCTTTATAGTGTGCGCTATATTGAACATCCTGACGCTAAGGCATTGGGAATACCCAAATGGGGGGTCCCTCCAAAAGATTGTTTCGGCCCTTGTTCAAGTCGTAGTATTTTATCAAAGAGGATTGGACTAGTTTCACTTCATTCAGAAAGACACTGGCCAGGACGTGTTCGCTTCACCCTTGAAGCGCTACATGAATGCAAGACCGAAACCGAAACAGTGTAACGGACAAGTCCAAACTACTGTCTTCTGAATAAAATGAGATCCGTTCAATCTTTATAGATTATGTTTTCCCAATTTCTCTGAATGGGTATTAAGATGGCAGCGTTTTATCTGTCTGATTATTCATGTGGTATTTTTATTTTTTCTCTTCTTTTTTATAAGTATGTTATGGAGATTATGAGGCTAATCGGATATTGTGTATGTCTAAAGGGAAAGTAGATGATACGCATATAAGAGAATATGTAAAATTATTGAAAGTAACCTTCATAAATGTTAGGAGGACTTTACTTAGGAGGCATTAGCACATAATTATAGAATACCTGAAGCATTTTAATGTAGAATACCTACCAAATATATACATTAGTTTGATAGTGATTGCTTTAAAGAAATTGGTGGTAGAAAAGGTTACCTCCTGCAATGTTGAGGAGTGGGAGACGGGATAGGTCCTCAGAGCACGAGGGTCCGACCGTCCAGGACAATCCTCTAGCTGCGAAAAACTTTAAAAATTCTAAAGAAAGACGCAACTATATAACTGAGGA
>BOPN01000379.1:0-2500 GCA_017312705.2 Penaeus japonicus
TATGTATATATATATATATATATATATATATATATATATACATATATATGTGTGTGTGTGTGTGTGTGTGTGTGTGTGTGTGTGTGTGTATGTGCGGGTGGGTGGGTGTGGGTGGTAGTGCGTGTGTGTGTGTGTGTCTTTCTGTGTGTGTGTGTGTGTGTGTGTGTGTGTGTTTGTGTGTGTGTATGTATATATATAAACATATATATATATATATACATATATATATATATATATATATATATATTTACACCTTTACATTCTTGACAATCGGGTTTATTTAATTTGCCCTTCAAATATTTACAGCCATCTTTATTTTACAATATGTATGTACTTCCCCTGCATTAATCTGTCCGACGTTACATCATTCTTTTTAGTGGTATGTGTAGGACTCCAAAGTTGCAAAATTGTCTGAATACCAATGTCTTACGTAAATCAATAACTTGTCTGCGCTTGTTATTGTTCTATTGTTTTCTGTTCATTTTTTTATCGAAAGAACAAGGGAAACCCGTCGGTGAGTCTGCGGTTATTTTCCTTCCTATTCGCCCGTCGTCTCGCTGCCGAGTACATAACATTTTCAGCCTGCATTCTGATTTTATTATTTTCTAGAGAACCTCCTGGGTGGTTGGTACCATAGATCACTCACTTGGTGGATTTAACAGCTGCTAAATTAAGGGAAGTGTGCTGAGGATACACGATATAAAATTCTGGCACTGCTAAACGAGCGAAGTATTTCCGGAACATTGTAATGATCCGACTACTCGTTGTTCCTTGGCCTAGGTGCTCTACCTCTGTCTACCTCTACCTCTCTACCTCTCTACCTCAGTGAGACGGTCTGTCTAATCCAGGTATGTACTGTCATCGAGCTGAAAATCGTCTTACTGTTTCCTGGAACGGGTATTCGGACAGCGTGGTAGGGTTAACAAGACGCTAATTACCCGTTTCCTTTGTGGCAAGATTGGATATGGCGTATCGTGTGGAAGGGGCCAAGGCATCTATGTTGAAGGGATGAGTGAAACCCGTCTGTGAGTTTGAGTTTATCTATCTTCCTCCTGGCAATGGTATTACAAATTGTCGTGCATGAGGCTCGGCAGAACCCAAATAGTTTATCTGTCTGTATTTAGTCGTTAAGTTTCATTTGTATTCGTTTAAAATACAGTACACGGATCTCGAGATACATACGCACTAATTGTGTCTTCTACCGCAATGGCGCTGCTGTCGCGTATGTCAACTCAAAAAGTCGTTACAGCCATTGATGTTGACCTTGGGCTGGTTCCTACTGTGGCATTTAGGGTCCCATTCATTCAACTCGACTGAATTCATCTATCATTTACACCCAATAAGTGCGATGTTTAGATATGTGATACTTTGTGAGTTTTGTACATAATGTCGACATACTCTTAGTTTGACCATACTAATAAAGTATTTAAACGTCTAGAATCAAATGAGTCAAGCAAAACGCACTTTTTTTTCTCTCTTTTTTTTTTTGCTGATATACGTTTTTTGACAGACCTCTTTGTGGTTACCTGCTGATTTTATGAACAAGTCTCCACCTTAGATTTTTTTAATCACCCGGAGTGCCTTTCTGCAGTAAAACTCTCATTAAGATTTTTTCTTATTGACTGTGTTCAATTCATTCTGCACCGAAGCAAAATTCGTCTGTATGTTTGGCAATAATGTTATATTTTTTTCCATAAAAGTTTCGCATCTTGGATTCATGGCAGTCACAAGTGGAGAAAAACAACAAAAAAACGTTCTATTGATTATCCACCAAATCTTCCTATCTACGCCTCCTCTTCATCTGCATTATAAATATATAGCTAATTGTATCTTAGGGAAGCCTAAACTTAAATGCATTAGAGATCAAAACAAAATGCTTTATGCCGTAGCCCCCCAAACAACATTTACTCACCTTGTTCCCCAGGCAAGGCGACCTTAAGACTTCCTCTTGCCATTTCTTTGCAACTTTGTACACAGTGACCTTTAGATCCTTGCTTGGTAATTTATTTTAATTTCTTTTTGGAAGTAAAGGTTGTTCGTCATTTACGTTTCATCTAAACATTGAGGCATAAGTTGATTTGGATGAATCAAGGTTCTTAATTTATGAAGAAGATTCGAAAATTTTATCTCTATCTACGTAATTTATCCTCGGCGAAGGTTAGGATTTCGAAACTGTGCCGTGAGTCACTGTCCCAGTAATCTATTCACTGCAGACACGAATAAGATTGAGGAAAAAAGAAAGTTATACAGGAAAAATATGTTGACAGGAATTTCCAGGTCAAGTCACTTTCGTAGAGTATTGAGAAGGCGTTCAGGAAATTCTAAAATGATCATTTTTTCATTTTGTAGTAGATATTATCATGTTCCTTTAAACTTAACTTTGAGATAGAAATGGAGGTAGTAAGATGTAAAGATATATAGCTAGGTATATATATATATATATATATATATATATATATATATATATACATATATATGTATGTATACATATATATGTACT
>BOPN01000379.1:17500-27650 GCA_017312705.2 Penaeus japonicus
GTTCTTTCGCTTTGCTGTTGCAGCCACATTTCTAAAGAATATAATGCATATATACATATATAGGAATATATACATAATTAAAGCTATATATGTGTGAAAATATGTGTAAGTATATGTATATGTATAAGTATATGTATATGTATATTTATATGTAAATGTTCAGTTAATATATACGTATATGTATGTGTGTGTATATATATATATATATATATATATATATATATATATATATATATATATATATATATATATATATATGTTTATGTTTATGTTTATGTTTATGTTTATGTTTATGTTTATGTTTATGTTTATGTTTATGTTTATGTATATGTGTATGTGTATGTGTATATCGGTATCAATATCAGTATCGAAATAGATGTATAGATATAGATATAGATATAGATGTAGCTGTATAGCTGTATAATGATAAAGATATAAAGATAAACAAATAAGAATATAAAAATTGTAAATATATATACAAATATAAACATATATATATATATATATATATATATATATATATATATATATATATATATATATATATATATATATATATATATACATATATATATATATACACACACACATATATATTTAAGCTAAAATATCAGTGTATAAAAGGAAGCCAAAAAAAGGATTTTCCCATCCTGAACACGGGGTCCTTTTGGGGTCATGTGGTATATCCTTCATGACTTTAAAGTTGATATCCATTTAGACCAAGAAGGTTAAATAAAGAAATGCAAGTTTCTTCCATGTTACTATTTATTTTTTTTAACTCACTAAAAGAGCAGCACGGATTCTATGATACAATATCACCCTGATAAGTACATTATTTATGCAAGAAACGTATCATCACTCTAGTTTCTTGATTTAAGCTCCATAATCCAGATAATGTAATACTACACCTTTAATTTACGAAATATAACAAAGCATATAGCGACACTACCTAATCAGCAATTTTTTTTACGGTTTAAATTAATACCACGAAACGTATTAGTAAATCAAGAACCACGTGAAAAATGATCTCTGATCCTGTATATTTTATTGCTGTATAATCTTATTTTATTGAAAGTACCAAAACCTACGGCGTGGACCTTATTGTACGTAAACTTAGGAGAGCGGAGTGTGTGTGTGTGTGTGTGTGTGTAAAAGTGCACGTGTATAAGCACATATAATAATGCAATAACCTAGGATATAATCAACATTATCTGGACTCACTCTAATATCACTATTGGTACCAAGCAAGCACTCTGGAATTTACAAAATCATCATCATATATTCCAAATTACAGTTCTGTTACATGTACTTGTTAAAAATCTGTCTTCATACCTAAATTTGAATTACATGCTTTGTCTTTATTGCTTGTCAAATTAATATGTATCATCCTATACTTTAAAAAGTTTCATTTTTAGCTACACTTTCCAACATTTCCATATTATGGGGGATCATTGTGGACTTCTCAAATAAAAGGTTTTATATTTATTAATGGTTAAAACATTGATAATATAAATCATACCATTTAAAAACCCTGATCTTTGTATACTACAGTATTGACAAAATCCTTTTATATTTCTTCTTATTCTAATTATTATTTTTCATTAAAATGCTAAGGTAACTGCAATTTTAAAGATAATTTTCAAGAAGACAATAGAAAGAAATGAAGACAAAAGATATCCTAAACCAAATGTGAAAAGAAAGAGAAAAAAAAGAAGAGAAAAGATAAATACAAACATTTTTCCGTCAAAATGACCAGCCCCGAAAATCCTACATGTAACAAATCTTCTTTCCAACTCTTACCTTACACGTACCTACCTCCAGGGCACCAGTACAACAGTCAAGAATACTAGTTGCAGATCTACTACAACTGTCTTAAAACAATTATGTTGCTGTTATGTATGCATTAATGACAGAGTGTATTCTATGTCTACACATAAGATATACACACATATCCTTAAGGGATACGCAAATTTTCCCAGAAATCAAAATACATAAATAAACTCTACAGCCAGTTTAATACATTAAATCTCTCTTAAACCTATAAATAACTTGGCAGAGAGATCACTCCAAGCTGTTATACAGGAAGAAGTATATATCACCAATTTTGCAGCACAATTTTCATGGGAAAGAAATGTACAATCATATCTTATTAAGGGTGAGGCATACAAAACATTCCTTTTTTTCCCTTTTAGTGAGAATGCCCACATAGGCTGCTAAGGAAAGTAAAAATTGAAGTAAAATTCTCTGAAAACTTGCCTAACCAGAAACAGACAAACTTTCAGATAAAATTTCAAACTACTAAAATGCACAACTATGAAAACCAGAATAAATAAGTGGGAGTTATCAAGACTCACCATGCACTCTTCCAGTTAATTGCATTTCTATTTATTTTTCTCCATATGTTAATCCCAAATTTGAATTGTAAACATTGTATTTTTTTTGCTTTTACACAATATGATATTTAGGATACACACCCTAAACTTTCAGAAAAATGAAAATCAACAAAAGTGTTGGGGAACTGTGGGTGCAGGTTGGCACTAAAAAGACCAATGCCAACTACATTAAAATATATGATTTAGAACATGATGTTTACAGCCACATAGTGTTAACACTTTAACTGGCTTCCCCTTTCTCTCTAAAGAGCATTTTACAATCCAAATACTATCCAGTAATATTCATGTTTAGAATAATCATCCTTTCTACGTTCATCCTTAGTATTACAGATTACCAAAAATCAGCAATAACTACAATATCATTTATAACACACTCTTATGATATGGTTGGACTAGACTAAACATGCCTATAGACAGTCACTGGACAACTTCTTTAAGTTTACTGGCAATTTTCTTGTAACTAATCAAGGACAAGAATATACATATCAAATTTCAGTTTCCTTCTTCCGGCAGACAACAATAAGAAAGCATGTATACTATCTACAGAATAAAATAAGTGACAGTTGTACAGTTTCTGCAATAGGATTTTACTGATATCATCTTAATAATCACACTATAAAATGGACTTCAGTGATCTACACCGAGTTTTAACAATGTGCAAGCATATACATATGCATACACAAACCTTACAACAATACTAAACATGTGCATATAGAGGCGTTTCTCTTAATTCATATTTTATGCTAGGCCCTACACTAAATCTTCGTACTTGTTTTTAAAATATATGGAATTACTATATTACCAATATTTCACATTCAGCATTCTCTCTGGTGATAATCGTTTGCTCAAGTCATGAATCGTGGATGGCGGATGATGGTTGATAGATCTTTATGGAAGACGGGGAAAAGACGCCTGTTTGACACCTTACAGGGGACAACATCTTGGAGTTTGACTCACTAATTGATCACACAGATTCTCTGTTCATCACAAGAACAAACAGTTTCACATTTGATTTCTTTGATCTCACATTTCAAACATTTCTTGAGCATTCCCTAATGGTATAGTAAAATAATACATGACCCCTGAAACTTTCATAAAACCATTTATTCCTCTCTGCACAATACCTACTCTTATCAAGTCTTCATAGAAGCTACAGTTATAAGAATGTTTAGGATTCTTTTTTCTCTTTCTTTTCATGCCTTTTCTTGGGGCCTCCTTTGCACTTTAGGAATTTTCATGAGAGGAATTCCTACGAAAGTTCATTCTTGTCTACACTGAGTTGATGGTCGGTTTACTCAATCTATAAGATGTATTTCTATATTACTTACATATATGATCATTTGTATTTTTTTATTGTACCATTTCATTGAGCAAACTTCTTTTTAACTATGTAGAAACAAATAAAAATAGAATAATCCAATTGTCTAAACAACACATTATTGGAAGTGAGCATAGCTCAAAACTCACATCTTTCTTGTTGATAAATCTGTGTAAAAACTAGACTATTTTCTCTGTGTGAAAATACTAAAATACTCACAATAGAGGTATATGCCAAGAGGTATTCCCAAGGAGGGTACCGTTTCACAGAACTTCTTCAAAAAATAAAATGTACAAATCCTAAACTTCTTTTTAAGAATATTAATCATGCTTGCCAAGTCCAGAAACAAATATTTGGTAACATGAATTTGCAACCCTAATGCCAAATGTAACAGAGTGATGGTTTCTACAATAAGTCTGACAGAGCACTGACCCCAGTTAACGCGGATAGGTTTCCGTTCCACTAGAGACGTGTGCAATGCCAAAAGCACCAGCTGGGCTCTACCATTACGAGATGACTGTTTGTACCATTTGCTTATATCATGATAGGAGCTTCTCTATTATCACTGGTACATTTTGTGACAGTTTGGCAAGAGCATTCTAAAGTCTATATTTATTATTATGCAGGGAGTCAGGCTACTTTGATATTCTGAACAAGTGAATGAATTCCTTAAAAATTTCAATTCATAATGAAAAATACCCTGTAACTATCTATGTCATTGTCAAATACCCATGGAATACATCCCACATACAATCTAGAATATCTGTGATTTGCATTAATCACAAAGGCTTTGAATACTTGGAATAACAGTATCCATTCTCATAACATGGAAAAGGATGATAACAATGATAGGTCTACTTTCGTGCTAAAAGTTCAAGATAGTATCAGAATATTTTTCAAATCTCTTTCTTTTACTCTTTCTTTTCTTTACATGAATTAGAGTTAGCCTTTACAAAAACCTGAAGATCCAAAATGCTTAGAATACTTAGGCCCTTTCTCGAAAAAAAGAAAGAAACAAGAAAACCGTCAAAGAATACAATTGTACTCTGCTTCAGTTCAGTCAAGAGAGTGATTTCAACCCTGATTAAGAAAAAACACTTTGATCCCTAGCGCTCAATTCATCATGGTCAGCGGGACGGACAAGATGATGTCGCCGACTTGTTGGTGTTGGATGACAGGGAGGAGAAGCCACTCTGACAGGACTGAAGGCTTGTCATGGATCCCCTGTGAAGAGAAAAATTGCCAGGAGTCAATAAACAAATAAATTATATTTATTGAGGTATATGATAATAGGGTTTCATCAATGACTGTTATACAAAAAATCATGCTCTTTCATTTCTTAGATAAATAAAGTCTCAAACATGAAATATCATTTTTTACCTATAGTCTGCTGACTTGAGAGTCTCATAGTAATACATAATCTTTGCCTTGGGAGCAGTTATGGTATCAATAATATCTAAGGGAGAGGTGTGCTGCGTTGATTCATAGTAGCGCCATTGTAATATGTAAGTCCCCATGTGTGATGTCACATGGGACCCCTGAAATGCAAAATATAGATTAGAATAATACTTGCAAAACATTATCCTACATCAAAAAATATATACACATACTGTACAATAAAGATAAGTAATAAGTTGCAATGGCATCACAACATGACAAGTCAACACTTGTTTCTTGAATACATACATTTCTTGAGTCATACAAGAATTAATAACAAGTTATACATGTGCATCGTCTGTGAAACATTCAAATATCAGGGGAAACAGACTCGGATAACACTCTTAACCCTTTCTTATGTTCTTAAGTCTTATCTGGGACATGGATTCTATAAAGTCAAAGGTAGAACATAGATGACAAAAAAGTTCATTTCTTATTGTGCACAGCAACATTTTAACCAGATGACATGAATAAATAATTGCTTGCTTCTAAAGCCTTTGACAGACATATATATATGACACTTGAAAATTAGTGAAACAAAAATAAAACTCAAATATCAATGAGAAATAACTATCTTTTTGCTATATAAAAATAAAAAGATGCATAGAGTGACATATATATAAATCATACATAACAAACTACAGCCATTCACAATACAAAAAAATATCAGCAGTGTGCATCTCATCTTGTAGTGTATATGCAAAATGGAAACATAGAATATATATACATTTTAAAACATTGATATAAAAAGCACATGTAGGAAAGCAAAACATGAAGCATGACCTTAGTGTTAATGCCATTATAGATTTGAAAAGAAAAAGCTGTTAATATTTATGTTATCAACAATTATGCAAATATTAAAAATATGTTAGTAATCATAACATTTAGCAAAACATGTAAATACCTAATCTTGTTAAGAAGAAAACAATGAAAAGTACAAATATATCTACATCTGTACATATCTCTACAAAACACAGGTGAATGAATATAAGATAATAAGTTTAAAATGTCTTACAATTCTGTAAAATTAACATCCTCATGCTCACTATAACCATTATATTATTTTTTTCCTATCACCATTATTTCTGATTGAATTATCATCACCATAAATAAGGGGGAGTGAATCTGTGAGTGAGTGAGTGAGTGAGTGAGTGAGTGGGTGGGTGGGTGAGTGAGTGAGTGAGTGAGTGAGTGAGTGAGTGAGTGAGTGAGTGGGTGGGTGAGTGAGTGAGTGAGTGAGTGAGTGAGTGAGTAGGTGATTATGAGTGAGTAGGTGATTATGAGTGAGTAGGTGAGTATGAGTGAGTGAGTGCATGTGTCTATAAACCATTCTTGAGCAATCTAAAGTAAGACTTTGTTGGGGAACCAAAGAAATAAAGAGCAATGATAACACAAGAGGAAGTATATCATTAACCTATTCATTATAATTCAAATATCTATAATTACATAAAAAGAAAAATAATCTTTGTGCATAAATTAACACACAAACACAAATACATATACATACATACATACACACTCTCAATCTCTCTCAGACAGACACACACACACACACATATATATATATATATATATATATATAGTCATAGTGATACACTCACTCCTCTATCTCTCTCACACAAACTCTCCATCACACTCGAACACACTCACTCTCTCCATCACACTCACACACACTCACTCTCTCCATCACACACACACTCACTCTCTGTATCTTCCACATTCACTCACTCACAGGTGTCTAGTTTAGGCAAGTGTATACATTCCTCTTGTATTACAACAAAATGAGGTGTTTATAAACCATAGAGAAGGAAGAACGTAGATCAATCGTTTTAACATCATTATCTGCAAGGCCTGACCTGAGAGCTTTCTCCTTCACGATAGACTCGCTGTAGATCCAATCGGCAGGTTTCGTGCACATCTCGCTCATGAAACTTGGAAGAGGGGGAAGGAAAAAATGCAAAAACAAGAAGAATACAATGGAAGAAAAGCAGCACAGGTATAATCAAAATACAAAATTAGCTAGAAATCAACATACATGTAGGCTATTACACAAGGGAATTAAAAACATACAGAAAGCTTAGACTGTTCAAGTGAAGTAAAGGTGATGATCTCCAGTGGCAGAAGATTTTCAGCACTACTTTCAGCACTTGACAGATTCATCACAGTAAATTGGTCTGTAAGTGTTCCGCTTACTGGCCAAACCACTGGATTTTTGCCTTTTTAACTAATTTTACTGCACTACCAGAAATTTAGAGAAATCCTCTTAGGGTGTAGCAAACAAAATATCGTATACAAAAATGCTACTACTATCATTACAGAATCCAGTGTTTAAGCTGATCATTTTTATGATAGTTTGAAAGACAGCTTGACGCAAGACATAGTACAAGCAAGTAAAGTTTATGATTACTTAAAAGAATAGTCATTGTTTCAGACAGGCTATAAAAGTGATCACCACACACACAAATTAAGTATGTAAAAAGTCAACAAGAGACAAGGGCTTGAATCTCAAAAAACAAAAAACACACTACCTACAAAGTTCTATACATGGATAAAACCAAACTCCACTACTTCCCACTTTGAGCACAATACACAGGATCAAACTAAACAATGCTCATCTTCCTCTACTACATTCCAAACTTACCTATGGTATTCCATGACCTAGGTAGTCAATGACAGAAAACCAAAAAGCTCAACTATTCTTTGGGGTTTAAGCACTCTGTTTCTTATTCTTGCTTGTAAAACTATATTTTAAGGAATACAAAATTGTTGAAAAATGTCTTGCACAGATGGCCATCCACCCCAAAAATATCAACTTAACAAGTTTTCTGTCTTCTATCTGCAGGTAGTAACTAACCTGTATACTTTCTCCATCGTGACAAACTAGCTGTGGTTCGACACGGAAGTACTCATGACCTTCTCGCCAAGTCTTTTCAATCACGGACCGATGCTGGTCATCAGTGCCAATCACTGCATCGATCACACCCATTGCACCTTAAAAAGAGAGAATTAATTAAATGTAGAAAACACAAATAGTACTTATGTATCTTTCAATTATATGATTTCTTAGCACACATAATTAAGTAACTATTTATCACATGTACAAAAAAACTGAGCTAGAAAACACATCATTGAATAACAATCTATTTGAAATCTCAAAATGAGAGCCACATTTTATGCATTACCAGTAGGTGAGTGTGGCTCCTGACGATTTGTGATGGGAACCTTGGTACGTAAAACAGAGAAGGTGACGTCGCTCTTCATGACGTCGAAGTCCCAACAGATGACTGAACCAGGTTCCTCAATTAACAGCACCACCTCATGCACCTATAAGGGGGATCTCTATCAAATCTTTTTGCATACCAAAATTGCAACCATGCAAGCCTCATTAGGCAAGACAAAATCAATCAAGTATGTGGTTCATAAACTATCTGTGTTTAGTCCTTCATTTTCAATCATGTCATATATTTGTAAATAATCAAATAAGGATGTAATACATTTGCATTTTGATTGTAAAACAATGTTCCTTCTATAATTCTACTAATGATTCAGTATTCTCATTCTCATAACAAATGAAATCTAAATTACTACAAGGTCATATATATATATATATATATATATATATATATATATATATATGTATATATATATATATATATTTATATATATAACATCAATCAATCTATCCCTCAGAAAAATATACCAATCACATATCTACCTTCTATCAATTTAATCACGAACAAAGAGCAGGACTGATAAAGATTAAAACCTCCGTAAGAAAAGAAAAGAAAAGAAAAGAAAAGAAAATCTCATGCGAATGTTGCAAAACGTCATTGATAATGCACAGGCACACAGGCGGTCGTTTACACTCAGAGGCTCGGGTAACGCAACTCGTAAATCTGGCAACCCGATGGACGTCTGAGTATGAGCCTTTGACGAAGAAGAGAATAGCGTATAACGAACTATAACTTCAAATCTATAAGCCATCTGACCGATAGATGGAAATCATAGATAGATAATATGTAAGAAAGAAAAAGAAAGAAAGAAAAACCGAGTGATGGATTATTGTTAGAATTTGTTTGTTATTAGATTCTTGAGCGATCGTCACGAGGAAAGAAAGAGAGAGTAAATATCCGATTCAAAGAATCAGAATATAAATAAATAAAATCAGATGTGCAATATACAAATTCTTGGAAAACCCTTTGGAAAATTATATCTTTTCTTCATCCTGGGTGTCATTATTTACGTTAAGATAAGTTCCATAAAGGCATATCTGATCCCAACACGTGTTTGAGGATTAACTCTAACTTTTACAAAAACGTTAGAATATTTGATAATTTGGGTATCTATTTATGATCCAAATTCAAATAAATCAAAAATACAAAGAGGTATAGATGTATTTTTTTCTTACCCTTCGCCTTTTTTTATTTTTTTTTTTTTTTTTTTTTTTTTTTTTTGAGTAAGGAAAAGAGGCAGGTCCAAGTATAGATTTGCGAAGGGCGAAATCACTGAAAACTGAAGTGACAGAGAATTCAACATTTCAGGACAACCTTTTCTGGCACGCTTAAAATCAGGGTGAAATTAAATCAAAGTTAACATGGGCGGATTGAAAACGTATTTCCGTTTATTTCTTTCTTTCGTTTTTGATATTCTATTTTTTTTTTTCCTTTATTTCTTTTTTAGAATGTTCGTCTGAAAATCATGAGAAAAAAAGCTATATATCCACACGTGTACAAAAACTGTGTTCATATATAAAGATATAGAATAAAGAACATACACAACACACAGAGCCACACACACACACGCAGGTTCACACAGACACGCACACATATATATTCACACACATAGAGGCACACGTATATGCAAGTAGATAACTAGATAGAGAGATGGGTATAATCATATTTACATATAAAGAAATAAAAAGGGCATTTATATATCCACGCATACATCTCTCTCTCTCTCTCTCTCTCTCTCTCTCTCTCTCTCTCTCTCTCTCTCTCCCCCC
>BOPN01000379.1:27750-55250 GCA_017312705.2 Penaeus japonicus
TATATATATATGAAAATTTCTGCATAATAATAATAATGATGATAATAATATCAATAATAACAATAATAATAATAATAATAATAATAATAATAATAATAATAATAATAATAACAATAAGAATAATAATGATAGTAATAATAATCAAGATATTCAAAGGCATTTAGCAAAAAAAATGTCCACAGCTAAAATACCACTCCCTCACCTGGCCACGCCCAAGAGAGACTGAGTGATAAACAGACTGTTCGGAGAGAAGGATGTGTTGCCTCGTTCCATCGAATTCCTCTCCGGGCTGATACATGCTCTTTGGCACCAGGCCTCCCTCATGCACCATACTCTGCAAAACCAAAGGGGAATTATTATTTACTAGATTTTATAGATCAATTTTGAAAACTTAGGAGAGATACTTTCTTTAACAATTTAAATTTAATTTGTAATCTGCATCAAACAGAAAGATTCCTGTCGTAAGAGAATTGAATATCTTATGTTTTTCTTTATCTTTGCAGTTGTGTAATGCTGACTGTTTTAATATAAATAACAGCATATATTTTTTAGGTAAAGTCGGCATAAAACTAAGCATAATATATAGCAACAATACTATTCATTGTGTCACATACATAGTCTAGACTAAATTAGTCAACAAATAACACAAAAAAGTAAACAGAACATAAGTTACACAAAATATTAGCTTTCTGGCAATATCAACATGAAACAAATTATATATTTTTCTGAAGATTAAATTACTGGTTAATTCAATACTACAAAGAATAGCGATTTTTTGTAACCTTTCTTCTTTCATTTTTTTTTTTTTATCCTTTATTCTTTCTCCTTTCCATAAACTAGCTTCATACAATTGGGTTCCCTTATAATCCTACATTTGTGTGTTTCTCCTTATTTAAAAGTACTCTTCCTTAAAAAAATAAAATTATGCAAATCTATCAAAATTCCCTACATAATTGTTTCCCTATATTACCATCTAAAAAAGAAGACATTACTACATCTTTTTGAAAAGATAAAAACTATCTGCTGCTTATCATCGAAACAAATACTCCAGCTTAAAATCAAGATAAAAAAAAGCATTCCATTAACCTCAGATTTATGAAATTGAAAAATAAAAAAATATAAGGTATTCATTCAAAATCTATACTCTCTTCCCGCACATCAACTGTTATGGTTCTGCTATGAACCACAACCCCCTGGCACATACATACATGTTAGTTCACAATGACATGCATCACAGACCCCCAGGACATTTTTCAGAGCCTAAATAGCAACTACGATAATCAGAGATTGCGAAACTTATAATTATTAGAATTCAATATCACATTTGTTATCTGAACTCAAGATGTAAAATCCTAAAAAATCATTAGCTCAAACAAACACACAGACAGGTAATATGTCAAAGAATTATTTTCATATACGTCATATCTAAATTATCAATAAATCCCTAGTGAAAAGGTTAAAATGATGTAGTAACAATAACAATAATCAAGCAACGTGTGCAAAAAGTGTGTGTGAGTGAGAGTAAGACAGTAAGAGAGCAAGAGAGTGAGGAAGTGAGAGAGAGAGAGAGAGTGAATGAGATTGAGAGTGAGAGTGAGATTGAGATTGAGAGTGAGAGTGTGAGTATGTGTGTGCATAGGGCAAGGAGAGGCAAAACCAAATAAAATATCTCCCTTAATACTATAGCTTTCTTCATTTTCTCACATGATGTAAAAGATGAATGAAAAAGCAACACTTGGTGCATATCATGGAATAAAAAATCTCCCCACTGTGATCAGTTCCCTTAAAAAGGAAAAGGAAATAAATGATAAAAATAAACAAAATGTGAGTGTTTCTTGTAAAAGTTCATATCATATATTGTTTAGCTTTTATCACTGAAATATGGTGTTCTATTGTTTCATCAGCCATGAAAATGAAACACCAAATACTCAGCTTGCTGTTTAGTCATATAGCTTTCATCTTGGCACAGAGATAAATCCTGATTGCGGAGGTTTGTCTACAGGTGTAAAACCTTGAGACCATTTATCTTATCGACGGATAAACAAGGCCTTAGAAAGTTATGATAATGATGAGAAAAAGAGGGGAAAAAATTGTAAATCTTAAACACCACACTGAGCATTTTTTTTTCATTGAGTGAGTAAGTTATGCAAACAAACCAACTTGCAAGATGACATCACATAAAATATATAAAGATGTCTAATTCAATGGCAATTTTAAACCATGAATAAACCATTTCAAAATAATTTCTTTGGAGCTTTCAGAAGTCTACAAAAAACACTGAACTAGAGTGGGATTATATAAATTATGTGAAAACATCTTGTGCTGCAGTCAACATGTGTTAATTCTGATCTAGAGCAATAACCAAAGACAAATTAACTGATTGCTAGATAATTTTTGAATGCACCTGGTCATAACACAATAATAATAATGTTTTTAGCATAAAATAAGAGGTAAAAAAGAATAAAATAAATGAGAGAGTGCACTTCCCATAGGCACATTTCTCATTATAATGTGCACAAAATGAACTGCCATCTTATTTGCGACTGGTGCATACAACAATGGATCTAGGGGCTCCGGGAAATGCACGAGCCATCTAAACTCCCTTTTCTTTTTTTCTTTCTCTTTCTTTCAGTCCCTTACTCTAAGCTCCAACTCGTCTGGGTACATGACAGTGTACAAGGACTCAGGCACTGGGCCTAAGCGAGAAAGTGTGCTTCGCTGTTGCCAATACGCCAACCACAACAAAAAGGAAAAAAGAAGAGATGGACAAGAGATACATATGGTTATCTTAGCTGCTCATCCTTGCAGTAACTATAAATTCTAAAAAGGCAATACGTGAACATATTTTCAGGTTTCATTTTAGTAAGGTTGAGAAGATTTCTTATATACATAGGTATTACGAGAATTCTTTCACAATTTTAAAGTGGGAACTTTATATAGCATCACTGGTGCAGCTCTTTAATACATATTCAGTTCCTACAAAAAATGTATACCCAATGTAATGGTCTCATAAAGCTGCATTTTCATAATCTACAGTAATATCTACCTCTACATATGTATATAACAGTAAAAATAATAACACCAGTAAAATATTTGCCTCACCTTACATTCACCTCCTAAGAAATCAGGGATGTTTTCCTTTGGCATGTAGTCAACTAAGCCACCTGGGCCCTGGTAGTCATTTCCACCATAGAAGAGGAACTTTGATCTGTAAATAATAAAGGAATATAATTAGATATATGATACATAAATATGCTACACTACTCTTGATTCAAACAGGTATCATTCAACAATTAGTCTTACTGATAAATTCTGGAAAAAGTTATGCACATATCACAAAACTCTTAAAAATAATCACACTGAGTTTATCAATTTCATGCATACAATATCCATCACTTATCAAGAGACTCAAGACTCAAATATTTTACATAGAGGTCTGCGATACCTTGTGTTGTCGTCAATGAACGTAGAAACAAGTGTCCACAAGATTGGAAAAACTCGAGGAGCACGGATAATGAGAACTCTACTCATTGTCTCGGGGTAGTTTGCCTCTACAATCTGAAGACACAGAAAACAAAATCACATTACTATAAATAGATAAAGGCAAAACATTCTCACATGGTCATATATTCAAGAGTGAACTACCAAATCCTGACAGCTAATATACAACATAATACATCATTCCTTACCTCAATGATCTTTAGTAAAGTCCTGATGCCTGGTCTCCATAAATGCCTCATGTTCAGGCCTTCTAAGTCAACCAGGAGGGTCCAGTTTGTAATGGGTTGACCCTGGCTGGCTGTGGCCTCTTCAGTTAGCCTGAGGCCTTCTTCGCAGATGTGCAGGGTCTTTTATGTCATTGTTAAAGAAATGTTAAATTAAAACACAATAAGTAGAATTGCCTCTTTTTATATATTCAAAGTTTTTTCATGTATTGTTTATATATTAAATCTTTCCTCTAAAAGGAAACTAATGTGCTGACACACATGATTAATAATGCTGGTGCCATTAACTTACATGTTTGAGCAGTCCTTCTTCTCCAACAGATTTCACCAGTCCCTTCACATCCATCTGGCCCAGTCTTAGCAGATACAGAGGTCGTCCCTCTGCACAACATTTAAGAATATATTAGTGGTGATATTAGCAATATGCAATTGATCCCTCATATGAAATAAAGAAAAACAACCAAAGTCTTAGCAACTATGAAAGAATTTCACTTCTAAATAAGCATGGTACTTGAGTAAGTAATATCTCAAACTTTCTGATAATGATCTCAACACCAATAAATAGTAATATGCATATTACGATCATAAAGAAAAGGCAAAAGAGAAAAATATCCTCACCCTTATCCTGGTGGTGCCAACCTCCAGGGAAGTAATCTTTCACCACCTGATTAATCTGGTACTCATTCATGATCTTGTCAATCTGGTTCTTCTTTCTCCATATCAGGGAATGGCTCAACATCTCCCTGGCCTTCTCAATGTTGAAGTCTCTCGCCCGCAGGAATCTCAGTAGGCAAGCATCACTTGGGACCTTCGGGGGATGCAAGCAGTGGTGTTTAAGACACAAGAACGCTTGTAATCACCAACTTCTTGGTTATACATATGATAAAAGCAAATCCTTAGTATCAGGGGGTTAAACAACAAAATAAACAAGATTCGAATACCCTCTATCTACTGTTGATCAAATCCCTAAACAATAATCATTACTGAAATCATTATAGTGAAAAAATAATAATAAAAAGGCAACATTCAATGAAAAACAACACACACAATTCCGTAACTTCCATAGCATAGCTGAATGTTCCTCACCTTTCCTTTCTGAAGCTCGCCAACCCATTTCTTGAGCTGTATTAATCTTGACTCCTGAAGTGGAGTCAGATCACCTAAGCACCTCTTGATGTAGTCTGCATCCAGCTTGTTGTTATCTAATAGGCGAGAAATAACCATAGTCATCAACTTATCCAATTCATTAATTGAAAATCCTAATCCTTATTTGATTGGTCTTTACAGTCTATGAGAAAAGATCACTTCTTCAAAACTGATGAATCAAGAATAAAATTATCTTCCAAGCTTATAACATAAAATAAATCTTTATTCATACAAGATCTATTGACAGACAAGAAAAAGTATATATAAATGCCATAATGTTAAGCTTAATACCAAGCAATGACACCATCAGTACAAGACTAGCACTATATAGCCCCATCTTCAGTAGGGGTAGAATTATGTAGTGGAAGATAATTAAGTAACAGTGAGAGAGAAAAAGCTTTTCTTTTAAGACAAAAAATAAAAAGAGAAAAAAAAAACAGGAAAAAAAATAAAAAGGTAAGATATGCATATCAACCTTTTTTGAGCAAAAATATGATAACTGAGAGAGAGAGAGAAAATAAAAATGAGGCACAAGAAGAAGAAATGAAAATCAGAATAAAAGAGGATATAGATTGTGCTGAAGTAAAAGTAAGTGAAATTTCCCTCCTTGTGTATTGATGAAAGGTCTGGTGACTGGTGATTTCCATAGCCATTGGTGTCTTCAAACAAGAGAGAAAGGATAAAGAAAAAGAGTAAAAGAAAGAAACAAACACAAAAATATCAAATCTAAAATGCAGTTTTAGTGTTGTTATTAATTGTACCTATAAAAAAAAAATTGTCTCAGACTCTCTCACTCTTTCCCACTCACTCTCCCTCTCACTCTCATGCACACACACACACACACACACACACACACACACACACACACACACACACACACACACACACACACACACACACACACACACACACACACACACAGACACACAGACACACAGACACACAGACACACAGACACACAGACACACAGACACACAGACACACAGACACACGCCCTCACACACACACATGTCCACACACTCACACACTAACTCTAACTCTAACTCTCTCTAACTCTAACTCTCTCTAACTCTAACTCTAACTCTAACTCTAACTCTAACTCTAACTCTAACTCTCATACTCTCACTCTCATTCTCACTTTCACTCTAACTCCTACACTCTTACACTCTCTCATTCACCTTATGTTCTCACCAAAGGTATTTACTATATTAGGGAAGCAGACTAGAACCATGTCCTTGAGGAATAATAACCTATCTATCAGATTAGAACCAAATTAAATTATAACATCTACTCTTCATGTCTTTTGAGGTTGCAAAAAAACAAAAGAAATCAAAGCATTTACATCTAAAAAAAACAAAAAAAAAAGTACACAAATACCCGGACATAAAATAACCCTAAAGCAACAAAAATAACAAAAAACGCTAGAGCCTAAAAATGTATAAATACATAAACAAAACAAATAACTCTACAAAAAGCAATAATTACAACAATCCTCTATAGAAAGTCAAATAGGATTTTCATTTCTCATCTCAACCATCATAATACAGTGCAAAGGTGTCTCTCCTCATAAGAAGGAAATGAAAAGGGGGAAAAAAAAGGAAAAGTAAGCGATACCCTGATCTGTTCTGCAATTATCCACCTCCTCCGTCACTAGGCTATTCAGACACAGTTTAATGTACTTTGTGTCGGTCATGAAAACATCTGAAATTTTTCCAAGAAGTTTTAGAATGGGTAATATTCTTTTTCTTTTCTTTTTTTCTTTTTTTTTTTTTGGCTGCTGAGGTTTTGTTTTCTTTCTTTTTAAAAATATGAAGGGGGATAGTTATTTGAATATCATTTAAGAATATGAAGTGTTATTACTCTGCATCACTCAACAGACTTTTACATTGACAGCTAAAATTGGTTACATGAAAACAAAATGGCACAGAAAGAGCTCCATTTAAGAAATTTGAACAAATTTCTATTAAATTCCATAAAATACAAGTGACAGCAATAAAACATACAAACAAAAATATATAGACATACCATTAATGAGAAATAAATGAAAAGACATGACACAAAGGCAAATATAATTAAAGAAATCACAAGAGCTAATATGATTGGACACAAAGGAACTGTAAAGAGGCACACTGAGCAATAATTATAAAGCAGGCACAAGAAACCCTTTAAACCTCCAGGTATTCTTGACTGACCTTTGATATTGCCTATCTAATCAACATGCCAAATATGTATAAAGATTCTTATCTAACCAATGGCAATGACGTCTCACTAAAAAAGGCATTCTCCCAAAGTAACAAGTAGAGAAAAAAAAAGATTTGAGTGTGAAAGAGAAATGAAGGTAAATGAAAATAAAGAAGATTTTCCTTCTTCCTATACTTTTTTTTTTTTGAAGAGAGTAATTAATGGTTACTATCTTTGAGAATCAAAATCAAATTTCATGCTATATACACCAAGAAAAACAATTTGAAACACACTCTCTTTCCGGACAAGTTCATCTTACCAGAGTTCCCCATTCAAGGCACTTACCTTCATTGAGATTGATCTTTTCCATGTTGGGGATGTTGGCTGCCGAGGCTCCCAGATGGAGCTCGGTGGAGCCGGTCGAGGGAGTGCTGCTGGTCCTCTCCCTAAGTTCCGACTCCTCGGAGCTGCTCTCGGCCTCGCTGCTCTCCCCCTCCTTCTTGACTTCTTCAGTGCCACAGATCTCTGGCATTGCCTTTGTGGTTGGCTCTACCCATCTTGGGACATCCGTGATGTTCTCTTTCCGGAGAACTTCGATGAAGTGTTCAATTATTTCTTTGCCCTGAGGAAACATACTGCATGAGTAATAAAATAAAAAGAGAAAATACAATTTTTGGGTCTTGTGGTTTAAATATGTATGGCATTTTGTTGTCCATATTCCAGAGAGATTATGAAAGTTGTTTAGTCACTAATAAATAAACTTGCAAGTCAAAATCAAAGAAAGTAGAATATTATTCTTACAATCTTTATCCAATTATACTACAAACAGACTAATTCTAAAAAGAAGAAAACATCTGAAGACCTGATTCAAATGCCACTACCTTTGATATGTTTTGAGAGTACTGCTTCATTGCAATCTTTTCAACTGTGCTCTCGAATCCAAAGAAAGACTTGACATCTAGGCTTGCAGTTTGTTCAAAGCAAGTCCACTCACTATTTTCTGGATGTACCTGTTAACAAAGAAAAAACATCTCATTCATTTGTATGTTAACAAATAACATACATCCATAAAAGAACTGAATGAGAGAAATTCAAATCAAGATCGCATAATATAATCAAAATGTCAACTTTCTCCCTTCCAATGAAGAGCAAAAATGTAGTACCTATCCCAAAAAGCAAAGAACATCTAGTGAATGCCATGTCAACGTGATAGACAGCTAATGTTATCTGACCTGCTAACTATTGCATTTGTTTATATAAATACAGTGAGTTTTTTTCCCCCCAACATGTACAGCAGCTCCAAACAGTCCAACCATTAAGGGATTAATCTTCTTAAACAAAACAAAAAAAATCACAATTATACTCACAGTGTATTTGCAGTTTTCTTGGATGGTGACTCGCGAGGAGAAGCTCTCATTGTAAGCTTCTATGTGAAGAGTGCGGTTCCTCCTGTCAAGTGTGTTGGTCTGTACAAAGAAGATGAACTCTACACCCATGATCTGTGGAGAAAATAAAAAGATTAATCATAAATTAAATAAAAATAATGACATCAAAGAATGTGGGACTTCGATTCCCCAAACCTATGCTTTCAATAACTTTAATAAAACCATATGTGATAGGAAATGTGATAGGATATGTGATAGAAAAGGAGGTAGAGCCACAACTAACCACTCAGATCCTGGGCTTAGGGGCAGAGGGAGAGTGCAGGAGATTCAAAGAGAAAAGAGAGAAGCATGAGGGAGAAAAGGAAGGGAATGAGGGAGGCTAAGGAGAGAGGAGAGAGAAGAGATGAGATCTGTCGGGTATAAAATTGCACACTATATCCTTTAGCACTGAAAAACACAAACACATTTATCAAATGACAAATGGATAGATGTGTGTGTATATATATACACACACACACACATCCAATTCTCCTCCCCATCACACACAAGAAAAAAAAAACAGAAATTCCCAAAGTCCCACCGACAAAATAGCTCCCAACTTTCCTCATAACATTTTTGACAAATTCCAACATGCCCTTTTCCCTCGTCATTTCGGAAGTTTTTGTCTCTTTCCAATGTCCATTCCATCACCTCAAAGTGTCATGGAATTGAAAACTCAAAATATTACCATATTTTGTCACCTAACATTATCATCACTGGTATCATCATATTCAGTTTCATTTTGTGCAATTTTTTCTTCGTAATTCACTTATCATTTCTCTGTCCGACTTCAGAGTATTTCATAACCTTGGCTTTTGTTCTTGAAGAGGTTGGCCTTCTTAGATTCTGGATTTTTGGTTCCCAGAGTGAAATGATTGTAAAAGGAAGGTTATTTTGAATTGAAAAAGTATTCTATGTTCTACAGGTACATACATCCCCTTTCAGCCATAATTTCTCTTCCCTTTCCCTTCCTTCCCACCCTCCTTCCATCTCGTAATACATGGTTATTCCAGTCTTCCTCTCTCCCCCCCTTATCAAAGAAATTCTTAAATTCTCTTTGTACAAAAATATCCCTCTTTTGCACAGTCTCTTCTCCCTCCTTCCTTCACCCTCAAGATGCCCTCCCTCCCACACCCTTTCTCCCGCATCCTTACCCTGCCCACCCATACCTCCCCACCCCTTCTCCTCATACAACGATCACTGACCCTCTTCCTCACCCTCTTCCTCTCCCCCTTCCCCTTCCCCTTCCCCTACACCCATCCCCCCACTCCCCACACCCACCTCCCCCCACTCCCCACACCAATCTCCCCCCACCCTACGCCCCCTGCTCTTTCTCTGCATCGGACAAGTGGCACAAGCAATTCAGTGTCTTTCTTTTGTGCCGCGAATGCAGGAGGAGGCGCCTTCAAGCAGTGGCGGCGCTCTTCCGCGCCTCTGATTTTTTACACCGAGTCAAGTCCCTTTTGACTGTGGCCGAGTGAGTGAAGGAGGGAGTAAAAGAGGGAGTAAAAGAGGGAGTGAAAAAGGGAGTGGGTGGGTGGGAGGGTAAGTGAGGGAGTGTAAATGAGTGAATGAGTGAATGAGTGAGTGTGTGTGTGTATGCGTGCGTATACGAGTGAGTGAGCGAGAAAAAAATGGATTTCCCTCTTCCTTTATCTCTCCTCTGCCACTTCTTGTTATCTAGCTATTCCTCCTCCCCGTCTCTTTATTCCATATCCCGTCACTCTTCCTTTCTTGCCTGCTTGCTTGCTTGCTTTCCTCTCTTTCTTCATTGCTACCACGTGCTTCTCTCATCCTCTCTCATTCGCCCTCCGTGTGAACACGACCACGCAAACAAAGACAGATGGAAAGACAAGTACAAGGATATACAGACACACACACTAACACATCGAGAGAGAGAGAGAAATAGAGAGAGAGAGAGAGAGAGAGAGAGAGAGAGAGAGAGAGAGAGAGAGAGAGAGAGAGAGAGAGAGAGAGAGAGAGAGAGAGAGAGAGAGAGACACACACACACACACACACACACACACACACACACACACACACACACACACACACACACACACACACACACACACACACACACACACACACACACACACACACGAACCCTTACGAGACCACACAGCCGTCGGCCATGGAGTCTCGTAGAATAGGAAAGAGACTCTCGTTTCGGCTTAATCGAGGGTCGAAGAGTCTCAGGAGGAAGGAGGAGGAGGAGGAGGAGGAGGAGGAGGAGGAGGAGGAGGAGGAGGAGGAGGAGGAGGAGGAGGAGGAGGAGAGGAGGAGGAGGAGGAGGAGGAGGAGGAGAGGGAGAGGAGGAGGAGGAGGAGGAGGAGGAGGAGGAGGAGGGAGGAGAAGAGGAGGAGGAGGAGGAAGAGGAGGAGGGGGGAGGAAGAGGAGGAGGGGAGAGGAAGAGGAGGAGGAAGAGGAGGGGGAGGAGAAGAGGGAAGAGGAGGGAGGGGGGGAGGAAGAGGGGAGGAGGAAAGGGGGAGGAAGAGGAAGAGGAGGAGAAGAGGAGAGAGAGGAGGGAGGGAGAGGAAGAAGGTAAGGGGAGGGGGAGGAAGAGGAGGAGGAGGAGGAGGAGGGGGAGGAAGAGGAGGAGGAGGAGGAGGAGGAGGGGGAGGAGGAGGAGGAGGAGGAGGAAGGGGAGGGAGGGGGAAAGAAGAGGGAGGGGAGGAGGAGGAGGGGGAGGAGGAGGAGGGGGAGGGGGGGGGGGGGGGGGGGGGGGGGGGGGGGGGGGGGGGGGGGGGGGGGGGGGGGGGGGGGGAGGAGGAGGGGGGGGAAGAGGAGGAGGAGGAGGAGGGGGAGGAGGGGGAGGAGGGGAGGAGGAGGAGAGGGAGGAGGAGGAGGAGGAGGAAGAGGAGGAGGAGGAGGAGGAGGAGGAAGAGGAAGAGGAAGAGGAAGAGGAAGAGGAAGAGGAGGAGGGGGGAGGAAGAGGAGGGGGGGAGGGGGAGGAGGAGGGGGGAGGAAGAGGGGGAAAGAAGAGGAGGAAGAGGAGGGGGGAGGAAGAGCAGGCGGGGAGACTGAAGGAAGAGAAGGCGGGGAGGGGGATAAGGGGCGAAGCAGGAGGAGGAGGGGGTACAAGAGAGGGAGGAAAAAGGAGGAGATGAAGAGAAAAGGGAGGGGGGTGAATGGGGGAAGGAGGGAGAGGAGGAGGGAGAGGGGCAAAGATCCCAGCGGGCAAGGCTGATAATTCCGGTTATACACAACCCATAAGGGAGCGATGGGGGTGGGGGGGGGCGATCCCAACGATGCAGTTTTGCGCGCAAGTGTTCCTCTCTTATACTGCTACTACTACTTTTCTCCTCTTCCTTCTTCTTCTTCTATTTCACTGTATCATCCTACTCCTCTCCCTCTTCCTCTTCTTCTCTTTCACTTGCTTCCACATCCTCCACCTCATCCTTCTCTTCTTATTCTCATTCTCTCTCTCTTTATATCTATCTCCTCTTCTCCTCTTTCACCTTCTTCTTTCTTCCCCTTCCCCCCTTTCCTTCTCCTCTTTCACATTTCCCCCCTTCCTCTTCCTCCCTTCTCCTCCCTTCTTCTAAGCTCACCCACATCCTAACCAATGCTAACCTAACCGGTACCAACTTAAAGCTACCCTATCCATACCAAGTTAACCTAACCTATCCCCGCCTAGGTTGCAACAGATGAAGTTAGGCTCCGCTAAGGGCTACGATAGATGCAAAGCCAAAAAAAAAAGGAAAGGAAAAAAAAGAAAGAAAAAAAAACAGCCGGTAATATCTACTCTTTCCGTTCAACACCAAGCCCCCCTCCCCCCCCCCCCCCCCTTACCACCCGCTGAACCACACTAACATGGAATTTACGACCACACCCCCATACTCTCGCCCCCCCCCCCCCCGATCGTTCGTTTCGCCAAAGAATTTTCTGGGTGGAAGAAAAGGTGCTTGCATTAAGGGAAAGGGGGACAAGGGGGGAGGAGGGAGGGAGAGGGGGGGAAGGGAGAAGGGGGAGAGGGGAGAGGGGGGACAGGAGGAAGGGAGAGGGGAGAGGGGGGAGAGGATGGGAGGGAAGGGGAAGGAGAGGGAATGAGAAGGGGAAGGAAAGGGAAGGAGAGGGGGGGAAGTAGGAAGAAATAGAGAGAGAGGGGGGTAGGGAGGGAGGGAGAGGGGAGAGGGGGGAGAGGAGGATGGGAGGGAAGGGGAAGGAGAGGGAATGAGAAGGGGAAGGAAAGGGAAGGAGAGGGAGATGGGGGGAAGTAGGAAGAAATAGAGAGAGAGGGGGGTAGGGAGGGAGGGAGAGGGGGGGAAGTAGGAAGAAATAGAGAGAGAGGGGGGTAGGGAGGGAGGGAGAGGGGAGAGGGGGGAGAGGAGGATGGGAGGGAAGGGGAAGGAGAGGGAATGAGAAGGGGAAGGAAAGGGAAGGAGAGAGGGAGATGGAAGTAGGAAGAAGCCAAGGGGGTAGGGAGGGAGGGAGAGGGGGGGAAGTAGGAAGAAATAGAGAGAGAGAGGGGGGTAGGAGGGAGGGAGAGGGAGAGGGGGAGAGGAGGATGGGAGGGAGAGGGAGAGGGGGAGAGGAGGATGGGAGAAGGGGAAGGAGAGGAATGAGAAGGGAGGAAAGGGAAGGAGAGAGGGAGATGGGGAAGTAGGAAGAAATAGAGAGAGGAGGGGGGTAGGGAGGAGGGAGAGGGGGAAGTAGGAAGAAATAGAGAGGGGGTAGGGAGGGAGGAGGGAGAGAGGGGAGAGGGGGAGAGGATGGGAGGGAAGGGAAGGAGAGGGAATGAGAAGGGGGAAGGAAAGGGGGAAGGAGAGGTAGATGGGGGAAGTAGGAAGAAATAGAGAGAGGGGGGTAGGGAGGGGGAGGGAGAGGGGGGGAAGTAGGAAGAAATAGAGAGAGAGGGGGGTAGGGAGGGAGGGAGAGGGGAGAGGGGGGAGAGGAGGATGGGAGGGAAGGGGAAGGAGAGGGAATGAGAAGGGGAAGGAAAGGGAAGGAGAGGGAGATGGGGGGAAGTAGGAAGAAATAGAGAGAGAGGGGGGGGGGGGAGGGAGGGAGGGAGAGGGGGAGAGGAGGATGGGAGGGAAGGGGAAGGAGAGGGAATGAGAAGGGGAAGGAAAGGGAAGGAGAGGGAGATGGGGGGAAGTAGGAAGAAATAGAGAGAGAGGGGGGTAGGGAGGGAGGGAGAGGGGAGAGGGGGAGAGGAGGATGGGAGGGAAGGGGAAGGAGAGGGAATGAGAAGGGGAAGGAAAGGGAAGGAGAGGGAGATGGGGGGAAGTAGGAAGAAATAGAGAGAGAGGGGGGTAGGGAGGGAGGGAGAGGGGGGAAGTGGGAAGAAATAGAGAGAGGGGGGTAGGGAGGGAGGGAGGAGAGGGGGAGAGGAGGATGGGAGGGAAGGGGGAAGGAGAGGGGAATAGAAGAGGGGAAGAAAGGAAGGAGAGGGAGATGGGGGGAAGTAGGAAGGGAGGGAGAGGGGGGGAAGTAGGAAGAAATAGAGAGAGAGGGGGGTAGGGAGGGAGGGAGAGGGGAGAGGGGGGAGAGGAGGATGGGAGGGAAGGGGAAGGAGAGGGAATGAGAAGGGGAAGGAAAGGGAAGGAGAGGGAGATGGGGGGAAGTAGGAAGAAATAGAGAGAGAGGGGGGTAGGGAGGGAGGGAGAGGGGAGAGGGGGGAGAGGAGGAGGGGAGGGAAGGGGAAGGAGAGGGAATGAGAAGGGGAAGGAAAGGGAAGGAGAGAGGGAGATGGGGGGAAGTAGGAAGAAATAGAGAGAGAGGGGGGTAGGGAGGGAGGGAGAGAGGGGGGTAGGGAGGGAGGGAGGGAGAGAGGGGGGTAGGGAGGGAGAGAGAGGGAGAGAGGAAGAGAGGGAGAGGAAGAGAGGGAGAGGGAGAGAGAATGAGAGACCAAGGGAGTAAGAGAGAGAGAGAGGTGTGTGAGAGAGAGGTGGGAGAGAGAGAGAGAGAGTGGGAGAGAAAGAGAGAGAGAGAGAGGTGGGAGAGAAAGAGAGAGAGAGAGAGAGAGGGAGAGAGAGAGAGAGAGAGAGAGAGAGAGAGAGAGAGAGAGAGAGAGAGTTGGGGGAGAGAAAGAGAAAGAGTGGGACTTTTTTGGACTTTGACGAGTGACGATTACGTACATCTCAAAAGGATGAGGGAGAGATAGAAAGAGGGAGGGAAGGGGAGGGAGGGAGGGAAGGAGAGGGGGAGAGGGAGAGAGAGGGAGAGAGAGGGAGGGAGGGAGGGAGGGAGGGAGGGAGGGAGAGAGAGAGAGACAGTGAGGAGGGGCAGAGGGAGAGGGAGGGGGAGGGAGAGGGGAGAGGAGGGTGGAGATCGTTTCCATTCTACCTCTCGTCTCATTCAAGAAAAAAAAAGCTATTTCATAAAGAGAGATACGTCATTATTGACTCGATGTATATTTATTTCTTCTTCCGAATTATTATATCCCGATAAAGAAAATACTATCAGGACGTAAACAACACACTAGGTGAAATTATTTACGCTCATTCATAAAACCTCGTGTCAGCTGTCCGGCCTCGTAAATCCATAGCGTGATTCCGGTTTTATTAAAATATATTGATATAACCTTTGTTGTTGTTTTTCCTTTGGCTTGCTGGCTTGCTTGATTATTCTCCCTATTCCTTTGGTTGTTTGCTTGTTTCATGCATTTATCTGTTTGGTTGTTTGCCTGTTTTGTCCCCTTTAGTTGTTTGATTGTTTGCCTGTTTTGTCATCTTTAGTTGTTTGGTTGTTTGCATGTTTGTGACCTATAGTTGTTTGCCTATTCAGTCTCCTTTAGTTGTTTGGTTGTTTGCCTGTTTGTGACCTATAGTTGTTTGCCTATTCAGTCTCCTTTAGTTGTTTGGTTGTTTGCCTGTTTGTGACCTATAGTTGTTTGCTTGTTCTGTTACCTTTAGTTGTTTGCCTGTTTGTGAACTATAGCTGTTTGGTTGTTTGTGTGTCCCCCAAAGTTGCTTGATTGTGTTGTTTCTATTCATTAACGGGTTGATTGGTTGGCTATTTTTTCTAACGTCTTTACCATTATCTAATGTCATTAGCTTGTTTATTTGTAATTTATCTAAGATTTTACAGCAAACTAATCATTTCCTTTCATTCTTCTATTCATTCATCTAATTGCAACATGTATTGAACTTAAAGTCTGTTCATTCATAGAACGAGGACCAAACAAGCAAACGAGATTAAGAAAAAAAACAGAAAAAAACGGTAAGACCTCTAAAGAAAAAGAAAATGACAAAGAAGAGGAAGTGAAGAAAGGGATGGGGAAGGGGAAGGGGAGGAGGAAGGGGAAGAAGGCGAAAAAGAAAGAAGGTGGAGAAGAAAGAAGAAATAAAAGAGAAAGAAGAAGAGGATGAAGACGAAAAAGAAAGAGAGGGAGGAAGAAGAAGAAGAAGAAGAAGAAGAAGAAGAAGAAGAAGAAGAAGAAGAAGAAGAAGAAGAAGAAGAAGAAGAAGAAGAAGAAGAAGAAGAAGAAGAAGAAGAAGAAGAAGAAGAAGAAGAAGAAGAAGAAGAAGAAGAAGAAGAAGAAGCAGAAGAAGAAGAAGAAGAAGAAGAAGAAGAAGAAGAAAGGTACGGCGCCTCCACATGCAACCTGCAACGGCGCGAGATCTGCGTGACGGCCTTGTCTTTGGACGTGTGCTCCTTGATCACGTCCGTCCCCGCCATGATGGGGATCATGTCGCAGGTCGGGAAGCGACGCACGTACGCCTGCGGGGAGGAGAAGGGGGGAGGAAGTTAGAGGGGGGGGTTGTAGGGGTGGTTGTGATGGTGATTGTGGTGGTGAGGGTGGTGATGGTGATGGTGATGGTGAGGGTGGGGGTGGTAAGGGTGATGGGGGTGATGGTTGTGGTGGTGAGGATGGGGGTGAGAGTGGTGGTGAAGATGATAGTGGTGAGGGTGAGGATGGTGATGAAGATACCGATTGAGGTGGTATTGACAAATTATGTTGATTATTGTAATAGTGATGATAATGATAATTCTGGTAACAATGATAATAAAATAGGAACAGTGATCATGATAATACTAATAATAATGATGATCATGTTAATAAAATGACAATAATAATAATAAATAACATAAATAATAAAAACAAATAACAATAACAACAACAATAATAATAACGACAAAAAATAAAACCCACTAAAAAAAAGTCACAGAACAGACTCGAGACGTTAACAAAGTCAGGTTATACGAGCCTGAGGTTTTACAACGTGCTCTGTAATATGCCTTGGTTACGTAATAGGACCTCAGGTACAAGGAAATTACATCAAAAGCAATAGTGATAAATGTCATGATGAAAATAAACCTAAATAATAACAATGATCATAATAATCATGATAATGATAATGATAATGATCATATTGATAATGACATTACGATTCATAGTTGTGGGGGTGGTGGTGGTGGTGGTGGTGGTGGTGGTGGTGGTGGTGGTGGTGGTGGTGGTGACTGGTGACTGGTGACTGATGATTGATGATTGATGATTGATAATTGATGATGATGATGGTGGTGGTGATGATAATGACGTGAAAATCACGATGATAATTATAACTATAATAATAATGATCATACTGATGATAACATTAACAACAACAGTAATAACAATAAATATCAACATTAAAAAATCTGACAAAAACGTTATGCAAAGAATCAATAAAATAAAAAGGATAAATAAACGCAAATACCGGTTACAACGCTTTATTAGAAAACCTGTGCAATATTTGAGAATCTTTATTAAAACGACACATTTTCCCGGAGCAAAGCCTGCATGAATATTAACGTCAACATTGCAGACACGCCGGCGCCTTTATCTCTCGGATTTTTTGTTTGTTTGTTTGTTTCTTATTTTCTAGTTAATCTTTATCTTATTCTTATCATTGTTGTTCTTTACCTTGATCTTTTTTTTCTTTATTATCATTCTCTCCATTCATCACAATCTTAATATGTCATTATCTATTCCATTATTCACATTTGCAATGTTTCTCATTTTTCTCTTTCCTTCCTTACTTTCTATTTCTTATTCTTCATTTGTTCACTCTTACTTCTTTTACCTTTAGAAAAAAAATAAAAAATAAATAAAAAGCTCTTTATTTGTTCAATATTATTTATTTTACCTTTAAACAAAAAAAAAATAAAAAAATAAAAATAAAAAAAAAAATAAAAAAAAGCCCTGGGTTATACTACCGCGATTGCCCGACATACTCCTACAACAATCCTCAAACCTACCAAGAACCAACCATCCTCAACCATCCACCCCCCCCCCCCCAAAAAAAAAAAAAAAAAAAAAAAAAAAAAAAAAAAAAAAAAAAAAATCCCTCCCCCCTTTCTCTCTCCCTCATCTCTTCCGCGTCTGGTCCCTCATCACCCTGACACATACTCCCCCTACCCCCTCCCTTCGAATTTCCACACCCTTATTTCTCACCCTCATAAGAGTCAATACTCAACAATACAAACAATATAGAAGACAGATCAATATGTCGATATCACTCGCCCCCCCTTCCCCCACCCCCTCTACCCTCCTCCTCCTCCGACATATTCTCCCTTTCCGCTCCGGAAGAGAGAGGAAGGAGGGAGGGAAGGAGGGGGGGAGACGGAGGAAGGAGGGAGGGAGGGAGAGAGAGGGGAGAGAGGGGGGAAAGGGAGAGGGGGGAATGGGGGGAGAGAGGGAGAGGGAGAGGGAGAGGTAGAGAGAGAGAGAGAGAGAGAGAGAGAGAGAGAGAGAGAGAGAGAGAGAGAGAGAGAGAGAGAGAGAGAGAGAGAGAGAGAGAGAGAGAGAGAGAGAGAGAGAGAGAGAGAGAGAGAGAGAGAGAGAGAGAGAGAGAGAGAAAGAGAGAGAGAGAGAGAGAGAGAGAGAGAGAGAGAGAGAGAGAGAGAGAGAGAGAGAGAGAGAGAGAGAGAGAGAGAGAGAGAGAGAGAGAGAGAGAGGAAAGACAAAGACAAAGCGAGTGAGAGAAGAAAGACAAACAACGTGAGAGAGCGAGAGAGTAGCAGAGAGAGATCTAGTAGGAGAGTAGCAGGGAGGAAGGCGAAATGACAAGATGAAAAAGAGGGAAAAAAAGAGGGAAAAAGAGGGAAAAGAAGGGGAGAAAAAGCGCCCCACCCACGTAGCTGGCGCGAGAGCTCCCTCCCAGCGCCTTTCATATCCTGCGTTCTCATCACCGGATATAAAAAAAGACAAATATTTACACGCGCGTCAAGTTCTTTCACAAGCTTCTCCTTCCCCCTTTCCCCTCTTTCTCCCCTCCCCTCTTCTTCTTCTTCTTCTTTTCCACTCCTCTTCCCTCTTCTCTTCTCATTTCCCCCTCCGTGTTGTTTACTGTCTCTCTCTCACTGTCTCTGTCTCTCTCTCTTACAAACCTCTCCTTCCCCTCTTCCCCTTTTCCCCTCTTTCCCCCCCTCCCCTTTTCCATTCCTCTTCCCTCTTCTTCTCCCCCCCCCCCCCAGTTTTGTTTTTCCTATTATCAACTACTTGTTAATTTGATTATTTAATTTAATTTTCCCTTCCTTTATTTCTTCCCTCTCTCTGTTCACCTTTCCTTTCTTTCGCCCTTTCCCTTCCTCTTCTCCACCCACTTCCCTCTCCTATAATGCTCTCGCACTCTCTATTTTCCCTTCTCTCTTTCCCTCCATTTCTTCCTTTTTCCTTCCACTTCTCTACCCACTTCCCCATCCACTTCCCTCTCCTATAATGCTCTTGCTCTATTTTCCTTTCCCTCTTTCCCTCCATTTCTTCCTTTTTCCTTCCTTCCTTTTCCGCTCCCGCTTATTTACCTTAGTTTTCCCTTTCTTTATTTCTTCTCTCTCTCTGTTCGCCTTTTCTTTATTTCGCCCTTTCCCTCCCTCTTCTCCACCCACTTCCCTCTCCTATAATGCTCTCTCTCTCTTTATTTTCCCTTCCCTTTCTTCCTTTTTTACTTCCTTCCTCTCCATCTCTTTCTTATTCATTTTAGTTTTCCCTTTCTTTATTTCTTCCCTCTCTCTCTGTTCGCATTTTCTTTCTTTCGCCCTTTCCCTCCCTCTTCTCCACCCGATTTCCTCTTCTATAATGCTCTCGCCCTCTCTATTTTCCCTTCCCTCTTTCCCTCCCTTTCTTCGTTTCTTCCTTCCTTCCTCTCCCTCACCCTCCCCTCCCTCCCCCTCCCCTCCCTCCCTCCCTCCCCTCCATTCCTCCCTCCCTTGCAAGGTGAACTGACTGAGCCCCTAAACCGACCGAAACACACAGCTTCCACCTGTCATAGCGAGTATACAAACCCCGTGGGTAAATCACCTTGACGAGAGAACCGTGTTGTTTACGTTTTTTATGTACACATACAGGTTGTTGTTTTTTTTCAGGGAAAAACACTAATACATTAAATGATCTTTCGGGTAATAAATATAATAATGATGATAATGATGATACTGATATATAGATAGTTAGATTGAGGGAGTGAGGGAGAAAGGAAGAGAGAGAGAGAGAGGGGAGAGGGAGAGCGGGGGGAGGGGGGGAGGTAGGGAGGGAGGGAGGGAGGGAGGGAGGGAGGGAGGGAGGGAGAGAGAGAGAGAGAGAGAGAGAGAGAGAGAGAGAGAGAGAGAGAGAGAGAGAGAGAGAGAGAGAGAGAGAGAGGGGGGGGGGGGAAGGGAGAGAGGGAGAGAGGGAGAGAGGGATAGATAGATAGATAGATAGAGAGAGAGAGAGAGAGAGAGAGAGAGAGAGAGAGAGAGAGAGAGAGAGAGAGAGAGAGAGAGAGAGAGAGAGAGAGAGAGAGAGAGAGAGAGAGAGAGAGAGAGAGAGAGAGAGAGAGAGAGAGAGAGAGAGAGAGAGAGAGAGAGAGAGAGAGAGAGAGAGAGAGAGAGAGAGAGAGAGAGAGTAAGAGAGAGAGAGAGAGCAAGAGAGAGAGAGAGTAAGAGAGAGAGAGAGATAGAGAGAGTAAGAAAGAGAGAAAGAGAGACAGTAAGAGAAAGAGACAGTGAGAGAAAGAGAGAGATAGAGAGAGTAAGAGAGAGAGAGAGAGAGAGAGAGAGAGACAGTAAGAGAAAGAGACAGTGAGAGAGAGAGAGACAGTAAGAGAAAGAGACTGTGACAGAGAGAGATAGAGAGATAGAGAGAGTAAGAGAGAGAGAGAGAGAGAGAGACAGTAAGAGAAAGAGACAGTGAGAGAGAGAGAGAGACAGTAAGAGAGAAAGAGAGACCGTAAGAGAGAGAGAGAGAGAGAGAGAGAGAGAGAGAGAGAGAGAGAGAGAGAGAGAGAGAGAGAGAGAGAGAGAGAGAGAGAGAGAGAGAGAGAGAGAGAGAGAGAGAGAGAGAGAGAGAGAGAGAGAGAGAGAGAGAGAGAGAGAGAGAGAGAGAGAGAGAGAGAGAGCGAGAGAGAGAGCGAAACCCTGACTCATTCACCTCATGAAGGCTGATGAATAATTGCACAGCTCAACGTTAGGCCTTCCACACTGCACAGGACTGGCCATGGGTGCATATAAAGCCAGGACTATAAAGACAAGTGACTGTAATATAGAGTCACAGCTATACGACACAGCCTCGTAAAGCCAGGGATATAAAAAGGCGGACTTAAACTCCTATATATAAAGCTAAGGATTCAAAGCCACGGACCTAAAGCCTTAGAATCCAAAGGCACGGTTATGTTATATATATATAAATCTACGACCACAGAGCCACTCATAAAGTCCCGATTATAAAGCCACTCACACAAAGCCCCATACAAAGCCCGATTATAAAGCCACTCATATAAAGCCCCGACCACAAAGCCACTCATATAAAGCCCCGACCACAAAGCCACTCATATAAAGCCCAGACCATAAAGCCCCGATTATAAAGCCACTCATACAAAGCCCGATTATAAAGCCACTCTGAAGCACTAGCGGTTCCATTACTCTGGCAAAAAGACGCGACGCCGAGCGAGCGTGTGTGTCTGTTCTCGTCCTAGCAACATTAGCGGTAATGAGGAGGAGGAGGAGGAGGAGGAGGAGGAGGAGGAGGAGGAGGAGGAGGAGGAGGAGGAGGAGGAGGAGGAGGAGGAGGAGGAGGAGGAGGAGGAGGAGGAGGAGGAGGAGGAGGAGGAGGAGGAGGAGGAGGAGGAGGAGGAGGAGGAGGAGGAGGAGGAGGAGGAGGAGGAGGAGGAGGAGGAGGAGGAGGAGGAGGAGGAGGAGGAGGAGGAGGAGGAGGAGGAGGAGGAGGAGGAGGAGGAGGAGGAGGAGGAGGAGGAGGAGGAGGAGGAGGAGGAGGAGGAGGAGGAGGAGGAGGAGGAGGAGGAGGAGGAGGAGGAGGAGGAGGAGGAGGAGGAGGAGGAGGAGGAGGAGGAGGAGGAGGAGGAGGAGGAGGAGGAGGAGGAGGAGGAGGAGGAGGAGGAGGAGGAGGAGGAGGAGGAGGAGGAGGAGGAGGAGGAGGAGGAGGAGGAGGAGGAGGAGGAGGAGGAGGAGGAGGAGGAGGAGGAGGAGGAGGAGGAGGAGGAGGAGGAGGAGGAGGAGGAGGAGGAGGAGGAGGAGGAGGAGGAGGAGGAGGAGGAGGAGGAGGAGGAGGAGGAGGAGGAGGAGGAGGAGGAGGAGGAGGAGGAGGAGGAGGAGGAGGAGGAGGAGGAGGAGGAGGAGGAGGAGGAGGAGGAGGAGGAGGAGGAGGAGGAGGAGGAGGAGGAGGAGGAGGAGGAGGAGGAGGAGGAGGAGGAGGAGGAGGAGGAGGAGGAGGAGGAGGAGGAGGAGGAGGAGGAGGAGGAGGAGGAGGAGGAGGAGGAGGAGGAGGAGGAGGAGGAGGAGGAGGAGGAGGAGGAGGAGGAGGAGGAGGAGGAGGAGGAGGAGGAGGAGGAGGAGGAGGAGGAGGAGGAGGAGGAGGAGGAGGAGGAGGAGGAGGAGGAGGAGGAGGAGGAGGAGGAGGAGGAGGAGGAGGAGGAGGAGGAGGAGGAGGAGGAGGAGGAGGAGGAGGAGGAGGAGGAGGAGGAGGAGGAGGAGGAGGAGGAGGAGGAGGAGGAGGAGGAGGAGGAGGAGGAGGAGGAGGAGGAGGAGGAGGAGGAGGAGCGGAGGGAAGAAGGGGAGGAAGAAATTAGAGAGAGAAAAGAAAGATGGAGGGAGGGGGGTAAGAAAATATGAAACAGGGGAAGAACCGAGAGAAAGAGAAAGAGAAAGAGAAAGAGAGAGAGAGAGAGAGAGAGAGAGAGAGAGAGAGAGAGAGAGAGAGAGAGAGAGAGAGAGAGAGAGAGAGAGAGAGAGAGAGAGAGAGAATAAAAGAGAAAAATACAGAAAAAAATAAAACAAAATAAAATGAAAGCAAAACACAGAAAGAGCAGAAGAAATAGAGAAGGAGCGAGGAGGAGGCGCAAGGAGAAGACGAGAAGGGAGGAAGAGGCGGAAGGAGAGAACGAGGAGGGAGGAGGAGGCGGAAGGAGAGAACGAGGAGGGAGGAGGGAGGAGGAGGAGGAAACCCGATGAGAATAGAGAGCTAACCCACTTTGATGTTATCGGCGGCCAACGTCACTTCATTAATACACCTTCATCACGTTGGGCGTCCGGTAGGAGAGGAGGGGGGGGGGGGGGGGGGGGGGGGGGGGGGGGGGGGGGGGGGGGGGGGGGGGGGGGGGGGGGGGGGGGGGGGGGGGGGGGAGGAAGGAAAGGATGGAGGGACTGAGGGGACGGAAATAGAGTGGAGAGGAGAGGAAAGGATGGAGGGCAGTAGAGGGGAGGGGAGGAAAGTATGGAGGGAAGAAGGGAAGAAAAGGAGGAGGGAAGGATAGAAAGAGGGAAAGAGGGAAGGAGGAAAGCATGGATGGGAGGGGAGGAATAAGAAAGGGATTAGAAAAGGAGGGAAGGGGAGGGGAGGGGAGGGGAGGGGAGGGGAGGGGAGGGAAGGAGGAGAAAAGGAGAGGAGGAAGGAAGGAGGAGTGGAAGGAGGAAAGGAGGAGAGGAAGGAGAGAGGGGGGAGGGAAGAGAGAAGCTCATTAGCTCATCACGCAACGCTCTTATTAGCAGAACTAACAGTCTCATATCTCTAATGATGCAAAGCGAACGAGGCAAGACCGTAGCGTGTGCTGCTAAAATTACTTTCTCTCTATCAGTAAGATCCATCATAAGCTACTCTACGGCCACGTTATTCGTTATCATAAGTGAATAAAAAAATAGTCTTCAAAAATATAATCTTTTACACCACCGGACCTCTATAGAAACGTTCTTTTCCTTTCACTAAATGGAGTGGAAACAAACGTAGAAAAACGCGACGAAAGAAATAATGACCTCTGACCTGACTTTCAAGTGGACAAAAAAAAAAAAAAAAAAAAAAAAAAAAAAAAAAAAAAAAAAAAAAAAAAAAAAAAAAAAAAAAAAAAAAAAAAACAATTTCTATACGATAGAACTATCTTCGTGTGTGACACAGAAGGCAACTGTGTCATAATTGTTATATCAATTCAGAAAATACAAAAACAACCAAATATAAACATTGACTAGAAATAAATCAATGTAATAAACCTAACATGCGTAACACACAGCAATGTAGTAAAAGGAACAACGTGATACAGAAACGTAACACACACAGCAACGTCGTAAATATACCAAAATGCGATAAAACGAGAGAGAAAGAGAGAGAGAAAAAAACAACGTGAGTTTGAACAGTACACGAAATGCGTTCAGCGCTCTCAGCCATATCAACATCAGCTACACTCTGTCCCTTCCCACACTAGAAACAAAGACACATCATACGACACACGGGTGACTGCAACTTGCAATGGACTGCAAGACGAGGGCAAAGGGCACTGGGTTTCCTCGCCAACACACAAAAAAGGGCGTTTGTGCCGCAAGGTGACACACACACACACACACACTCAACGCGCCACGCAAACAACGCCACGTAATTTGAATAGGCTCGTTACCACCTCCACCTTTCGGCGCCGGATTCCGGTATTCGGTTCGCGGGCAGACGGACAAAGACTTCACGGCGAGGCTGTTGTTCGTCGTCGCGGTGACGTCAGTGACTCCTGTGTGTGTTGGTGTGTGTGTGTGTGTGTGTGTGTGTGTGTGTGTGTGTGTGTGTGTGTGTGTGTGTGTGTGTGTGTGTGTGTGTGTGTGTGTGTGTGTGTGTGTGTGCGCGCGTGTGGATGAAGGGATGATTTTCTTTTTTCTGTTTCTTTTCCTTTCCATCCTAGTCTTCGCATGAGCACCCTCTCTTCCGATCTCCACTGATTAATTTTCAAGAGAAGAGAACCTCGCTCCTCTTCCCCCCCTCTCCTCCCCGCATCCCCCACCCCGATGAGCAAGGTGAATAAGCCCCCTCCCCTCGCCCCTGTGTACCCCCTACACCCTCCCCCTCCCCCTCTCTCGACGGGAGCCTGGCCTTGACGGCGTTCCTGGTAGCATATCACTCCCAATTCGCCCCAATGATCCTCTTGGGATTGGGCAAGAAAGGCCAGCAAGCATTGCAAGCACGGCACGCATGGCTGTTCAGGTGTACGCATACATACGCAAGGAGATATCAACAAGCCTGACCAAAGCATCCCTGGCCGAGTGGAGTGTGAACGCAGGGCCACCACGGTCGCCTACAGCGCCTTTTATGGGTCACGGACGCCCTTACACGGAAGTTAACCGCGCTTCGGTCGCTATTAACCCCCTGCCAGCCACCTTGCACTCCGCCCGCCCGCCCGCCCGCTCGCCCCCTCCTCTACCTACCTTCCCGTCCCTAGCTTATTCCCTCGGACCTCCGGGGCTGCCGACCTTCCCTTCTCTTCCGTCCATGCCCTCCGCCCTTCCATGACTTTCGCCCTTTCTCGTTTCCCTTCCCACAGATATCCCTTATTCCCTTCATGAATAGCGTCCTTTTTCCCTTCCCTTCCCTCTGCCCCCTTTTAACTCGCACCCTTCTCTTCTCTTCTCTTCTCTTCTCTTCTCTTCTCTTCTCTTCTCTTCTCTTCTCTTCTCTTCTCTTCTCTTCTCTTCTCTTCTCTTCTCTTCTCTTCTCTTCTCTTCTCTTCTCTTCTCTTCTCTTCTCTTCTCTTCTCTTCTCTTCTCTTCTCTTCTCTTCTCTTCTCTTCTCTTCTCTTCTCTTCTCTTCTCTTCTCTTCTCTTCTCTTCTCTTCTCTTCTCTTCTCTTCTCTTCTCTTCTCTTCTCTTCTCTTCTCTTCTCTTCTCTTCTCTTCTCTTCTCTTCTCTTCTCTTCTCTTCTCTTCTCTTCTCTTCTCTTCTCTTCTCTTCTCTTCTCTTCTCTTCTCTTCTCTTCTCTTCTCTTCTCTTCTCTTCTCTTCTCTTCTCTTCTCTTCTCTTCTCTTCTCTTCTCTTCTCTTCTCTTCTCTTCTCTTCTCTTCTCTTCTCTTCTCTTCTCTTCTCTTCTCTTCTCTTCTCTTCTCTTCTCTTCTCTTCTCTTCTCTTCTCTTCTCTTCTCTTCTCTTCTCTTCTCTTCTCTTCTCTTCTCTTCTCTTCTCTTCTCTTCTCTTCTCTTCTCTTCTCTTCTCTTCTCTTCTCTTCTCTTCTCTTCTCTTCTCTTCTCTTCTCTTCTCTTCTCTTCTCTTCTCTTCTCTTCTCTTCTCTTCTCTTCTCTTCTCTTCTCTTCTCTTCTCTTCTCTTCTCTTCTCTTCTCTTCTCTTCTCTTCTCTTCTCTTCTCTTCTCTTCTCTTCTCTTCTCTTCTCTTCTCTTCTCTTCTCTTCTCTTCTCTTCTCTTCTCTTCTCTTCTCTTCTCTTCTCTTCTCTTCTCTTCTCTTCTCTTCTCTTCTCTTCTCTTCTCTTCTCTTCTCTTCTCTTCTCTTCTCTTCTCTTCTCTTCTCTTCTCTTCTCTTCTCTTCTCTTCTCTTCTCTTCTCTTCTCTTCTCTTCTCTTCTCTTCTCTTCTCTTCTCTTCTCTTCTCTTCTCTTCTCTTCTCTTCTCTTCTCTTCTCTTCTCTTCTCTTCTCTTCTCTTCTCTTCTCTTCTCTTCTCTTCTCTTCTCTTCTCTTCTCTTCTCTTCTCTTCTCTTCTCTTCTCTTCTCTTCTCTTCTCTTCTCTTCTCTTCTCTTCTCTTCTCTTCTCTTCTCTTCTCTTCTCTTCTCTTCTCTTCTCTTCTCTTCTCTTCTCTTCTCTTCTCTTCTCTTCTCTTCTCTTCTCTTCTCTTCTCTTCTCTTCTCTTCTCTTCTCTTCTCTTCTCTTCTCTTCTCTTCTCTTCTCTTCTCTTCTCTTCTCTTCTCTTCTCTTCTCTTCTCTTCTCTTCTCTTCTCTTCTCTTCTCTTCTCTTCTCTTCTCTTCTCTTCTCTTCTCTTCTCTTCTCTTCTCTTCTCTTCTCTTCTCTTCTCTTCTCTTCTCTTCTCTTCTCTTCTCTTCTCTTCTCTTCTCTTCTCTTCTCTTCTCTTCTCTTCTCTTCTCTTCTCTTCTCTTCTCTTCTCTTCTCTTCTCTTCTCTTCTCTTCTCTTCTCTTCTCTTCTCTTCTCTTCTCTTCTCTTCTCTTCTCTTCTCTTCTCTTCTCTTCTCTTCTCTTCTCTTCTCTTCTCTTCTCTTCTCAGGAGGAGGAGGAGGGAGGAGGAGGAGGAGAGGAAGAGGAGGCGGGAGGAGGAGGGAAAGAGAGGAGAGGAGGGAGGATGAAGAAGAGGAAGGAGAAGAGAGGGAAAGTTTGAACAGTGGTTCAAGCCATTGACCCCGGACTAAAATGCACTAGCTGGCAACGGTTGCTGTTGCGTCTGAGCACACACACGTCATATTCTCTCTCCCTCTCCCTCTCCCTCTCTCTTCCTCCTTCTCCTTCTCCTTCTCCTTCCCCTGCTCCCTCCTCCTTCTCCCTCTCCCTCTCCCTCCATTTCTCTCTCCCGATTTTTTTTACATTGTGTGTGTGAGTGTGTGTGTGTGTGTGTGTGTGTGTGTGTGTGTGTGTGTGTGTGTGTGTGTGTGTGTGTGTGTGTGTGTGTGTGTGTGTGTGTGTGCATGTGTGTGACTGAAAGAGAGAGAGAGAAAGAGAGAGAGAGAGAGAGAGAGAGAGAGAGAGAGAGAGAGAGAGAGAGAGAGAGAGAGAGAGAGAGAGAGAGAGAGAGAGAGAGAGTGAGTGTGAGTGGTGTATGAGAGCGAGTGTGTGCTCACGTACCCGCTTCGTTTCAAAAGCGACCAAGACCACAAACAAAAAAACAAACAAACACACATCGCACTGTAT
>BOPN01000379.1:60250-62750 GCA_017312705.2 Penaeus japonicus
CCTTCTTCCCCCTTCTTCTTTCCTCCTATTCTTATATTTTTCTCAAACCCATTCTTTATAAATATCCTCCTCTTCCTCCTTCTTTTCCTCCTCCTTCTTCTCCTCGTCCTCCTCCTCCTCCTCTTCCTTCTTCTTCTTCTCCTCCTCCTCTTCCTCTTTCATCTCCTCTTCTTCTTCTTCCTCCCTCCCTCCTCCTCCTCCTCCTCCTCGCCGTCCCTTTCTCCATCTCTACCTCCTCCTCCTCCTACCACCCTCCCTCCCTCCCTCCTCCCTCCTTCCTCCTCCTCCTCCTCCTATCCCCCTCCATCCCTCCCTCCTCCTCCTTCTACCCCCCTCTATCCCTCCCTCCTCCTCCACCCTCTCCTCCACCTCCACCTCTATCCCTCCCTCTCTTCTCCTCCATCCCTCCCTCCTCCTCCTCCATCCCTCCTCCTCCTCCTCCTCCTCCCTCCCTCCCTCCCTCCCTCCTCCTCCTCCTCCTCTTGCCTCTCTCCATCTCTCCCTCCTGTTCCTCCTCCTACCACCCTCCCTCCCTCCTTCCCTCCTCCATCCATCCCTCCCTCCCTCCTCCTCCTCCTCCTCCTCCTCCTCCTCCTCCTCTTCCTCCTCCTCCACCTCCACCTCTATCCCTCCCTCCTCCTTCACCTCCACCTCTATCCCTCCATCCACCTCCTCCTCCTCCTCCACCCTCTCCTCCACCTCCACCTCCATCCCTCCCTCCTCCTCCACCTCTATCCCTCCTCCTCCATCCATCCCTCCCTCCTCCTCCATCCCTCCTCCTCCTACCCCCCTCTATCCCTCCCTCCCCCTCCACCCTCTGCTCCACCTCCACCTCTATCCCTCCCTCCCTCCTCCTCCTCCTCCATCCCTCCTCCTCCTCCTCCTCCTCCTCCTCCTCCTCCTCCTCCTCCTCCTCCCTCCCTCCTCCTCCCTCCCTCCCTCCTCCTCCATCCCTCCCTCCTCCTCCATCCCTCCCTCCTCCTCCTCCATCCCTCCCTCCCTCCTCCTCCATCTCTCCCTCCTCCTCCACCTCCATCCCTCCCTCCTCCTCCATCTCTCCCTCCTCCTCCACCTCCATCCCTCCCTCCACCACCACCTCCTCCTCCTCCTCCTCCTCCTCCTCCTCCTCCTCCTTCTCCCCAAATCACGAGCACATCTTCCTCTCAGTTTGCAGTTTGCTTCTCGTTAGATTAAAAGGCGAGGCTATTCCGAGCTGTTGGATTTGATAAGGATAATCCCGTCTTGCAATTGTCTTCTGGTCTTGAATATCGGTATTGTCGTTATCCTGATTGGGATGGTGGTTGTGGTTGGTAGTGGTGATGGTTGTGGTTGATAGTGGTGATGATGGTTGGTAGTGGTGATGTTGGTGGAGGTGATTATGATTATGGTGAGGATGATGATGAGGAGGAGTAGGATGATGATGATTATGATGATGATGGAGGAGGAGGATGATGATGGTGGTGATGATGATGATGAGGAGGAGGGGGAGGGGGAGGAGGAGGAGGAAGAGGAGGAGGAGGATGAGAACGAGGAGGAGGAAGAAGAGGAAGAAGAAGAGGAAGAGGAAGAGGAAGGAGGCGGAAGAGGTTTAGGATAATGAAATGTTAACGATAGTGATCATGATAATGATGGTGGTTATATATACATCGGAATAGACAAAAATCCGTACACAGTGAGCACAGCATCAGGTCATGAAGGGTCATGAAGATCACATACTCTGGTCCGCCATGCAAAACGACCACCTATTCGCACATCTCAGGTAAGAAAAAAAAAAAAAAAAAAAAAAGTTTTCTCTTTCATGCAATATTTTCATTCAGATAAATAATTGAGGCACATATATGGATATATTCATTCATGGCATGACTTAACTTGCAGCTGCACATAAAAATGTTTGCAAAGGCAGGTCTAACTAATGTGTTTTCGCATCAATAACCAGTATGGCCTGTCTATAAAGACCACCTGGCTATACTGCCCACTTGTTCACCTGGAGCAGTCTATCTGAATTGGATTGATTAAATGACAGAGGCAACAACATCTTTACTATTGAGGCATAATTCGTCTTAATCAATTTCGTGCATTTTTTAACGATGAAATGTGTGTGTGTGTGTGCGTGTGTGTGTGTGTGTATGTAAATGTATATCTGTCTGTTGGTCTAGTTTTCTATCAGTTATTTCTCTCTTTCTTTCTCTATTTCTCTCTCTATGTCTCTGTACCCCCTCCCCCTCTCTCTCTATCTCTATTTATTTATCTTTCTTTCTTTCTTTATCTTTTTAATTCTCTCACTCTCTCTCTCTCTCTCTCTCTCTCTCTCTCTCTCTCTCTCTCTTCCTTCTCTCTCTGTAACCTTGGTATAACAATCTTTATTGATATTTAATGTTTACTATCATTGTTATGCCTATTGAATATCATTTGAATATGTGTGCTCTTGCTATTGTATTCTATATGATGCAATCAACAATATAATTTGTATCTTTCATGTCACCCTGTTTGTTGCATACAT
>BOPN01000379.1:70250-75250 GCA_017312705.2 Penaeus japonicus
GAAAGGGTGGAGGGGTAAGTAGGGGAGAGAGGGGAAAGGTGGGGAGAGAGGGGAAAGGAGGGGAGAGAGGGAAAAGAGGGGGGAGGGAGAGGAGGGGAGAGAGAGAGAAAGAGGAGGAGGGGAGAGGGAGAGGGGGAGAGAGGAGGGGAGAGAGAGAGGAGGGGAGAGAGAAAGTAGAGGAGAGGAGAGGAGAGGAGAGGAGAGGAGAGGAGAGGAGAGGAGAGGAGAGGAGAGGAGAGGAGAGGGAGAGGGAGAGGGAGAGGGAGAGGGAGAGGGAGAGGGAGAGAAAGAGGAAGAAGAAGAGGGGGGAGGGAGTCACGTCTCTAGGAAGGAGGTGGTGCTGAGGATAGAGGGGGGGGGAGGGAGGGGAAAAGGAGAGGGGTGAAAACATTGCAAATCGACTTCCGCAAATCGTGAATGCAACGGAATGTCAACCCGCGCAAATGCGGAGGTAATCCACTTTTTTGCAACTGATAAATAACTTGTTTGGGCCTGTTTGTTCAATATCCCTCTTTCGCATCTTCCAGCTGAACCAGAACAGAGGTGGGGGGAGGGAGGAAAAGAGAAGAGGAGGAGGGAAGAGAAGTAGACGGAAGCAGTAAGAGGAGAAGGATGGAGTAAGAGGAGGAAAAGGATGGAGTAAGAGGAGTAAGAGGAGTAAGAGGAGGAGGAGTAAGAGGAGGAGGATTAAGAGGAGGAGGAGGAGAAGGATGGAGTAAGAGGAGGAGGAGAAGGAGGAGGAGGAGGAGAACAGAAAAAAAAGAAGAGGGAAGAGAAGGAGAAGGAAGGAGTATGAGTATAAATATGGGTATGAGGAGGACCAGGAGGAAGAGGAAAAGGAAGAAGAGGAAGAGGAAGGAGGAGGACAAAAGAAGAGGAGGAGGAAGAGGAAGGAGGACAAAAGAGGAGAGAAGGAAGCGCTACACCTTTCCGTCTCTCCCCCTCCCCCTCCCCCACCCCTCCCCCAAGGCTATCGACTTAACCATAAACTTTATCAATTAGGATCTCAGGCGCAGTTTTCCCCTATGCTGCCTCCGGTCGGCGAAAAATATATATAAATTCAGACCAAAAAAAGTGAGAGTAAGAGAGAGGGAGAAGAGTTAGAAGGAGAGGGGGGAAGGGAGGTGAGAAGGAGAGGGAGGGAGGGGGAGGAGAGGGAGGGAGGGAGGGAGGGAGGGAGGGAGGGAGGGAGGGAGGGAGGGAGGGAGGGAGAGAGAGAGAGAGAGAGAGAGAGAGAGAGAGAGAGAGAGAGAGAGAGAGAGAGAGAGAGAGAGAGAGAGAGAGAGAGAGAGAGAGAGAGAGAAACAAAAAAGTCAAAGAGCAAACGAAACAAATCAAGCGAGGTACAGAATACAGAAAAAGAGACACAGACACAGAATACGAGAAAAAAAAGAAAAAAAAGAGAAAGAGAGGGAACACATCCTGCTTTTTCTCTCGAATTGTTATCTTTTCCCTCACAGCTTACCTTAACCTCTGGCGATAAGCAATCACGGAGGTAACGAGGGACCCGTTCCCCCTGGGCGCCCAAGTGACACTGATTGGGGTTTGGGGGGGAAGGGGAAGGAGGGGGAAGGGGAAGGAGGGGGAAGGGGAAGGAGGGGATATAAAAGGAGGGGAAGGGGGAGGGAGAAAAAGTAGGGGAAGGGGGAGGGCGAAAAAGTAGGGGAAGGAGGAGGGAGAGAGGGAAGGAGGGGATATAAAAGGAGGGGAAGGAGAGGCTATGAAAGGAGGGGAAGGGGGAGGGAGAAAGGGAAGGGGAAGGAGGATGGAGAAAAGGAGAAAGGGAAGGGGGAAGTAGGGGAAGGAGGGGAAATGAAAGGAGGGGAAGGGGAAGGGGGAGGGAGAAAGGGGAGGAGGAAAAAGGAGAAGGAGGGGAAGGGGGAGGGAGAAGGGGAAGGAGGAGGGAGAAGGGGAAGGAGGGGATATGAAAGGAGGGGAAGGGGGAGGGAGAAAGGGAAAGGGAAGGAGGAGGGACAAAGGGAAGGAGGGGAAATGAAAGGAGGGGAAAGGGAAGGGGAAGGTGGAAGGAAAGGAGGTAGAAGGGGAAGGGGAAAGAGGAGGGAGAAAGGAAAGGGGGAGACGGAGGGAGAGAGGGAAGAGAAAGAGGAGGGAGAAAGGAAAGGGGAAGGAGGGGGGAGAAAGGGAAGGGGAAGGATGAGGGAGAAAGGGAAGGGGAAGGGGAAGGGGAGGTGGAAGGAGGAGGGAGAAGGGAAAAAGGAAAAGGGGAGGGGAAGGGGAAAGGGATAGAGGAAATGGAAAAGTAAAGATTACGGAGAGGGAAGGGAAGGAGAGGAAATGAGAAATGAAAACGAAAAGGAATGAGAATCAGGGGAAAGTGAAAGGTAGGGAGAGCAAAGAGGGAGAGAAGGAAGAGGGGGGAAGAATGATAAGGGAAGAGTCCAGACTACGTAAGATCACGCACGGATGTTAGAATAAACAAAATACCGACCCAATTAAAAGAGAGAGAGAGAGAGAAAGAAAGAAAGAAAGAAAGAAAGAAAGAAAGAAAAAGAAGAAGAAAAAAACTCATGTGGGACCTATTTTTTTCATCTTCCTCCATCCTCGCTCTTCCTAATTATCCTTTTTCTTTCACCTTCCTCCTCCTTCTCCTCTTCCAATCATCTAACCCAATCATTACTTTTCTTCTTCATCTTCCTCTATTCCTTCGCCTTTCCTTTTATCTTCATCACATCCTCCAACCCTTCGTCGTCCTAATCACCTAATTATCAATCCTCCTCTTCCTCCTCCTCCTTGTCCCTCTCCACTTGCTTCGTCTTCCTCCACCTCCACCTCCTCCTTGTCCCTCTCCACTTGCTTCGTCTTCCTCCATCTCCACCTCCTCCTTGTCCCTCTCCACTTGCTTCGTCTTCCACCACCTCCTCCTTACGCCTCTCCACTTCCCTCAATTCTCCGTCTTCCTCCACCTCCTTCTCATTTCCCCCGATCTTCCACCTCCTCCTAATTCCTCTCCACCTCATATAACCGCTCACCTAATCCGGACGGCAACGCGCCCACATTGCCTTTGTCCCTCCGCCCTCGGCTGTCCCTGTCGGCGCCCCTCGCTCCCGAAGCAGGACACTCACCTGGAAGCAATGAAATGGGGTAAATAACAGATATTAATTAACGCTCTCTCTCTCTCTCTCTCTCTCTCTCTCTCTCTCTCTCTCTCTCTCTATATATATATATATATATATATATATATATATATATATATATATATATATATATATATATGTTTGTTTGTGTGCGTGCGCGCGCGCGCGCGCGCGCGTGTGTGTGTGTGTGTGTGTGTGTGTGTGTGTGTGTGTGTGTGTGTGTGTGTGTGTGTGTGTGTGTGTGTGTGTGTGTGTGTGTGCGTGCGTGCGTGCGTGCGTGCGTGCGTGTGTGCGTGTGTGTGTGTGTGTGTGTGTGTGTGTGTGTGTGTGTGTGTGTGTGTGTGTGTGTGTGCGTGCGTGCGTGTGTGCGTGTGTATATAGATATATATATATAATACATATTATCAATCAAATTTTGTTTCTCTTATATCTATCTGTCTGTCTGTCTGTCTGTCTATATACAATACATACATACATACATACATACATACATACATACATACAGACATACATACATACATACATACACACACACACATATCTGAACAGATACAGATAAAAAGGAGATAACCAGGAACAGGGCGAAACCCCAAGACCGACGGCGAGAGCTAGTAATCCAAAGAGTGCGGTGACAGCGCCCACGACACGACTCTGACGGATCATCACACGACGCGGGCGGGAGACTGATGGTGACAGAGGGCGCCCGTAGAGAGAGACGCTCGTTTGCTGACCGTTCCGCCGGATCATCGCCGCGTTGATAATAACTGCAGTGCAACGTTAAGTCACGATACTCGGCGTTATTGCTTGTCACCACTTCCGCCATCCTCGTCACTGTCACCATGATGGAGGAGGAGGAGGAGGAGAAGGAGGAGAGGGAGGAGAGGGAGGAGAGGGAGGAGAGGGAGGAGAAGGAGGAGGAGGAGGAGGAGGAGGAGGAGGAGGAGGAGGAGGAGGAGGAGGAGGAGGAGGAGGAGGAGGAGGAGGAGGAGGAGCAGTAGCAGTAGTAGTACTAGTAGCAGTAGTAGTTAATAGTTTTAGCAGTAGTGGTAATGGTAGTAGCAGTGATACCAGTTTCATCACTATAATAATCACATTGCAATCGGTATTACCGAGTAATTAGGTCTACATATTCCATCATCATTATCGTCATCACCTTTATCATCAATCATCGTCCTCACGCCCACATCACACGTCCACCACGCCCGTTAGCACAGGATGTATACAAACTGATAGATAAATCAGAGGAAGATAAAAAAAAATGAGGTAAACATTACTAAACTGACCTCGAGATAATAAGACAGACAGATCAACAGACAGTAAGACAGGCATGATCAGACAGACAGACAGACAAACAGACAGACAGACAGCGAGGAAAATCATCAAAACAACCATGCAAGCAGTCAGACATAGTAACACAGCCGCACACAGACAAACAGACATAAACATCATGCATCCAGACAACGGGGCAAAACATCAATCAAACAACCATGCAGACAGTCAAGACAAAATCAGACACCCATAGAGACAGAGACAGACAGACAAACAGACACAAACAGACAAACACAGCCAGATGACAAGACACGTGAGACACACAGACGTCACAGCCCTTTCACCCTTCCAGCCTCTCACAACACAAAGGCTTCTCTTGACTTGCCACAAGCCACAACTGGTGCATGACCGCGTGAAGGGAGTGTCATGCATGACTTGAGCCTCAGTCACGGGGGGTGGGTTGGTGGAGAGATGAATAAGGGGGGATGGAGAGTGGGGGGTGAAGTGAAGGGAGAAGAGAGAGGGGAGTGAGGAAGAAGAGAAAGAAGGGGGAGAAGAGAAGGGAGAATGGAGGGAGAGGGGAGGGAGAGAAGAGAGGGAGAAGGGAGGGAGAGAAAAGCAACGATCGCCATCACA
>BOPN01000379.1:77750-80250 GCA_017312705.2 Penaeus japonicus
ACGTGTGTGTGTATATACACACACACTCACACACATGAATAAATAGATAGATAGGTAGGCAGACAAATGGATAGACAGATAGTTAGATTGAGAGGTCGATAGGTAGAACTCTCTCTCTTTCTCTCTCTCTCTCATTTGTGTCTCTGTGGCTCTCTCTCTCTCTTCCTATCTCTCTCTCGCTACCGTACTGTCTCCCTCTTTCTCTTCCCTCCCTTTCTCTTCACTTCTATCTCCCAATCCCCTTCCGTTATCTCTATCCATGACTTCTGCGGGTCATGCAATCCACTCACTGGCCGCCATGTGCCATGCAACACTGCCCGGACCATGAGTTCATATGACAGTGACTCGCCAGGCAAATATTTGTGCACAATTCACGACCGGAGTAATATCTCACACATCATATAACGCAATAACTGTTAATTAATTATTTCCGAAAAAAAGAAAAAATCCTACTCATTCCATATTAAATCGGGACCGAAATATCGTATTTTTGAATATTTTTGTCTCTCTATTTATCACTTTGGAAAAATGAGAAGTTTATAGGCGGGTTGAAGGTCATTTGAGATGAATTAATGATTGATCTTGATGTTAATGATGATAATGATAACAATATCAATGATAATAGTAATGACTATGATGTTAATGATCATAATGATAGTAATGATAATGATGATAATAATGATAAGGATGATAATAAAATGAATAATAAGTATATTGATAATGATAATGATCATCGCAATGATGATAATAACAATGATAATGATGATAATAAAAATAACAGTAATGTTAACGGTAATAACAATGATTATATTACTATCATTACTAATAGTAATTGTTATGATGATGAAAATGATGATGCAAATTACAAAAACAATGATATATATAATGATAACAATACTGATGATAATGATACAAAAAATAAGGATGATGATAATAATAATAATAACAATAACAATCACAGTAACAACAACAAAAACAATAATAATCATATCAACAAATCTCAAAATAACAACAAAAAAAAACAACAAAAACAACACCAGGCACTTACTAAGGTCAATCTCCCTTCCTTTATACGTCCACGTGATCCTTATGGGACTTGGGATGGAGACAGTGCTACACTCCAAGGTCACCGTGTCCCCCATTCTTCCTTGCTGGTCACTCGAGCTTACGATTTGGGGAGGCCCTTTCACCAACACCCGGAGGCTTCCACGGAGCTCCTGGAAGCCTCTGACGGTGGCGATGCAGGTATACATGCCCGAGGTCGCTGGCCGGACCACCACGCGGAGTTCGGAACCGGAAGCTATGATCTGGAGGAGGAGAAAGAGGAGAAGAAATAGGATTAGGGAGGTTTTTAAGAGGAAGAGGAGGAGGGAAGAGGAAGAGGAGGAGGAGGAAGAGAGGGATGAGGTGGTAGAGGAGGAGGAGGAGGAAGAGAGGGATGAGGTGGTAGAGGAGGAGGAGGAAGAGAGGGATGAGGTGGTAGAGGAGGAGGAGGAGGAGGAGGTGGAGGTAGAGGAGGAGGAGGAGGAAGAGAGGGATGAGGTGGTAGAGGAGGAGGAGGAGGAGGTGGAGGTAGAGTAGAGGATGGAGGAGGTGATTGTGGTTGTGGAGGAGGAGGTTGTGGAGGAGGTGGAGTAGCGTAGCATGGAAAGGGGTGGGTAGGGAGGGGGCAGGGGGCAGGAGGCAGTGGAAGGGAAGCTATGATCTGGAGGAGGAGGAGAAGGAGGAGATAAAGGAGGAGGGAGGGAGGTTTTGAGTCGGGTCGGGAAGGTGTGTGGTTGTGGTTCTTTCTTTTTGTATTTTGAAGTTATCATTATTGTTAACATTATTATTTGTTTTCATTGATATTGTTCTCAATATTGCTATTATCGTTATTGTTATAATCACGATTATTGTTGTTATTATCAGTATCATTATTGCTATCCTCATTTTTATTATTACTACCATTATTGTTATTATTATCATTATGATTATTATTATCGTTATTATTATTGTTATTATTATTATTATTCTCATTATTATCATTATCATTATTAGTATCATTATCATTATTATTATCATTATCATTATTACCATTATAAACATTAACATATATTATCATCATTCTCTTCCTCCTCTCTGTCACTCCCTCGTTTCTCTTTCTTTCAGTCTGTTCAGCCCTTCTCTTTGTCTCCTTTTCTCTTCCATCCCCTCAATATGGTTAGCAAGAAGGGGAGGGGTAAAAGGAGAGAGGGAGGGAGGGAAGGAGGGAAGAGGAAGAGGAGGAGGAAGTGGTGGAGGTGGTGGTAGTGGTGGAGGAAGCGGAGGAGGAGGGAAGAGGAGGAGGGAAGAGGAGGAGGAGGAGGAGAAAGAGGAGAAGGAGGAAGAGGAGGAGGAGGAGGGAAGAGGAGGAGGAGGAGGAGGAGGAGGAGGAGGAGGCGAAGGAGGAGGAAGGAGGGATAAGGAGATGGAGGAGGATGGAGGAGGGAGAAGGAGGAAGAGAAAGAGGAGGAGAGAGAAG
>BOPN01000379.1:85250-90250 GCA_017312705.2 Penaeus japonicus
TTAGTTTTACACTATTCTTCTCTTCTTTTTCTTTTTTTCTCTTCTTCCTCCTCCTCTTCTTTTTCATCGTTCTTTTCTTCTTTTTCCTTCTCCTCCTTTTCTTTTTTTTTCATCTTCATCTTCATCATCATCTCCGAAACATCATCTTCTCCCTTGCCCTCCGCCTTCCTCCCTAATCCCCCATCCTCTTCCTCTTCCTCCTTTTCTCCTGCCAATTCTACCTCCACCACCACCTCTTCCTTAACCCGTACCCCACCCTCCACCGTCCCTACTACCCCTTATGCCTCTTCACCCCCTCCTCTTTAGGCATCCGTGCCAGGGATGCCTTAGGAGGGAGAATCGGTTTAGCGCAGCAGCTTGAGAAGAAACCTTAAGACGAGAAAGGAAGAGGAGAGAGGAGGGAGGAGAGAGTAGGAGAGAGGAGGAAAAGGAGAAGGAGGAGGAGGGAGGGGAAAAAGGAGAGGGAGGAGGAGGGAGGGGAAAAAGGAGAGGGAGGAGGAGGGAGGAGGAAAAGGAGAGGGAGGAGGAGGCGGAAGAAAAGACAGAGGAGGAGAAAGAGGAAAAGAATGAGGAGGAGGAGGAGGAGGAGGAGGAGGAGGAGGAGGAGGAGGAGGAGGAGGAGGAGGAGGAGGAGGAGGAGGAGGAGGAGGAGGAGGAGGAGGAGGGGGAGGAGAAAGAGAAGGAGGAAGAGGAACAGAAGAGGGAGGAGGAGGAGAAGAAGGAGAAGTATAAGTAGGGGGGGGGGGGCATGACAGCAAAGAAGCCCCAGAGAGCGACATGTGGTCACACCTCACCTGTCTGACTCACATGTCATTCTCCGTTGCCATCTGTTGTTGTTGTTGTTGTTGTTTTTGCTGCTGTTGCCCATTGTGTTTGCCACCGATGGCCGTCTCATTTGCATGCGAGAGTCACACTGAAAATCCTAAATTCAAATTCCAAATACTTAATTCAATTAGTTGCAAAGATCCTGCTTTTGACTGGCGAATGTTTAGCAAATTCAGAAGCGACAGCTGGTGCATTAGCTTCCATCTGAGTAAATGAGTACCCTACGCGATAATGTAAATGAGCAGACCTGAGTTAGTGAGTAATAAATAAATAAAAAAGTCCAAAAGGTCTTCTTTCTAACAAGTTAACTAACTCCCTATCACCTCATATCTAATCGCCATTACCCTTGCCTCCCCCACACACAGCGAGTCCCGATAAGCCCTAGAACAAAACAACAAAACAACCTCCCAATGTTATACATCATTTCATCATGAATCCCTCGTTATAACCTGGGCCTTTCCTCAACTCATTAACTCATCCATGATGCAATTCCCAACAACCAGAACCACGCAAATGGTTGTTATCCTACCAACCACCTGCCCAGCGGACACCATTACTCCACCCAAACAACTGAATGAAAACAAGGGGTGGGGGGGGTGGGGGAGAGGGGAGAGGAGGTGCATGAGAAACACCTCTATTCCTCATCAACTTCTCGCCGCTTGACTTGTGTGTAAACAAAGATCTTCTGAAGCCCCTCACTCATTCAGACACGTGTAAACAACGACTTGAACCACAAGTTCACATCTTTCGCACACTGAAGGATATGCAAATTGAGTGGGAGGGAGAGAGGGAAAGAAAGGGGAAGAGATGGAGAGGGAGAGGGCGAGTTGGGAGGGAGGGAGAGGGAGTGAGGGGAAGAGATGGAGTAGATGGAGAAGGAGAGGGAGAGGGCGAGTTGAGAGGGAGAGGGAGAGGGCGAGTTGGGAGGGAGGGAGAGGGAGTGCGGGGAAGAGATGGAGTAGATGGAGAAGGAGAGGGAGAGGGCGAGTTGGGAGGGAGGGAGAGGGAGTGAGGATGGAGTAGATGGAGAAGGAGAGGGAGAGGGCGAGTTGAGAGGGAGAGGGAGAGGGCGAGTTGGGAGGGAGGGAGAGGGAGTGAGGGGAAGAGATGGAGTAGATGGAGAAGGAGAGGGAGAGGGCGAGTTGAGAGGGAGAGGGAGAGGGCGAGTTGGGAGGGAGGGAGAGGGAGTGAGGGGAAGAGATGGAGTAGATGGAGAAGGAGAGGGAGAGGGCGAGTTGAGAGGGAGAGGGAGAGGGCGAGTTGGGAGGGAGGGAGAGGGAGTGAGGGGAAGAGATGGAGTAGATGGAGAAGGAGAGGGAGAGGGCGAGTTGAGAGGGAGAGGGAGAGGGCGAGAGAGAGAGAGAGAGAGAGAGAGAGAGAGAGAGAGAGAAAGAGAGAGAGAGAGTGAGAGAGAGAGAGAAAGAGAGAGAAGAGAGAGAGAGAGAGAGAGAGAGAGAGAGAGAGAGAGAGAGAGAGAGAGAGAGAGAGAGAGAGAGAGAGAGAGAGAGAGAGAGAGAGAGAAAGAGAGAGAAACCCCCTCCACACACACACAGGTAGACAAGGGGTGAGGACATTCTCCCTTTTCAACAAGATTATGTAAACGAAGGGTTACATGAAGCGCCCATCTTTACACACACACACCAGGAAAAAGAAATGAAAATCCCCGCATGTTTATTTGACTCAATCCACTGTTCCCTTAACACGTTACGCACATGTCAAGCCTGAGTTTAAATAAACACTATACTCATTATGACAGCTGTGGGTGCAACATTGCAGAGGGGATTATCAATGTTAAACGGGTCTTTAGAAATGGCGTTATATAAGGTTCGTGCCATAACAACGTCGGCATTATCGGTGTTGCGTCGTTGAGAGAGAGAGAGAGAGAGAGAGAGAGAGAGAGAGAGGAAATGGTAGAGAGATAAAGGAGAAAATAAAGATAATTGTGAGGATAAGGGCTATGACAATATAGGATAATGATGGTCAGTGGTTATCAAAAAATACAATTCATCAGTGGATAGCATGAATAGAATTGACTTCAACAATATAAATAAATAAATAAACAAAATGTTCAGAGTATATCATGCTGAGAATAGAATTCATGCAAATGAATAAAGGTGTTCAGGCGATATCACGCTAAGAATTAAATCATCTAATATGAATAAAGATGTTCAGTGGATATTGCGGAATAAATAAAATAGAGATACGAATAAACTGGAGGAGAAAAAAAACGCCGTTTCATCTCACTCTCTTCAACAACAGCATTGCAAAAGAAAAATCACAAGTCACTCTACGGGCCACCGCGCCGCACTTCAAAAAAAAAAAAGAGAGAGAGAGAAAAAAAAGCTAATGCATCACTGCCAATCATAGGTGGGGGGGTGGGGAGGGAGCAGTCATCACCACCCTGAAAGTCATCATCACCTGCAAACACACAGATATACAACAAGAAAGGAAGAAAGAAAGAAAGAAAGAGAGAACGAAAAACACGGAGATGCTCTGCGCTTAGAAGGTTTTCTCGACCTCCGTCCGTCTTTGTCTCTCTCTTCTCTCCCTCTCTCTCTCTCTCTCTCTCTCTCTCTCTCTCTCTCTCTCTCTCTCTCTCTCTCTCTCTCTCTCTCTCTCTCTCTCTCTCTCTCTCTCTCTCTCTCTCTCTCTCTCTCCCTCTCTCTCTCTCTCTCTCTCTCTCTCTTTCTTTCTCTCTCTCTTTCTTTCTCTCTCTCTTTCTCTCTCTCTCTCTCTCTTCAAAAACTTCTCCTTCTCCCTCTCCCTTACCCCTCTTATCCCCATCCTCTTCTCCTTCCCATCCCCATCCCTACCCCCCCTCTTTCTTCCCAGGTGAGAATAGGCCTAACGGTGAATGAAGTAGGCCTCGGTGTAATCAGTTTAATTGTCTTATTTTGTCATTATTTGGCCGCTGGGTAAAGAGATTCCCATTAGCCTCAGGGGACACTCAAGGAAAAACCGGCAATTAAATCTGCTCTTAGTCAATATCACTCATATGTACTCACGTATATACATTGGTCACTCCTTTCTCTCTCTCTCCTCTCCTCTCCTCTCCTCTCCTCTCCTCTCATCCCATCTCCTTCCCCTCTTCTCCCCTCCTCCCCCTCCCCATCCCCTTCTCCTCTCCTCTCCTCTCCCCTCCTCCCCCTCTTATCCTCCTCCTACCCATCCACATCTCCCCCACCTCCTCTTCCTTCCCAGGTGAGAAGGCATTGTTGCCACGGGCTTAGCTGGCATCCCGGTCTAAGCCCGCGCCCAACATGGCCGCCGCAGACACGGGTTTGGCTTGGCTTGGCTTGGCTTCGGGGATCGTCTTGTTCTGCTCGATTTGGGGGGAGGGGGATGGGGGAGGGAGAGGGGGGGAGCTGTTTTTGGTCAGCTGGTGGATTTCCTGGTTGGTTGGTTGGCTTTTTTTTCTTCTTCTTCTTCTTCTTTTCTTTCTTTCTATCTATGTGTGATTTTAGTGTCTCTCTTTGTTTGGGTATGCTTTATATCTTAAATATAATTATATATTATTTATCTATCTATCTACCTACCTATCTATTTACCTACCTATCTATCTATCTATCTATATACTCATTTCATTTTCATCATTCTTATATAATTTCTCCATTCTTTTTTTTCTCTCTCTCTAAAAAGGCCCAGTCATCCCTCTACCAAAAGAAAAAGAAAGAAAAAAGAGGAAGAAAGAAAGAAAAAAAAAACACCACAAAAAACGAAAAACGAAGAAAATCAAAAGAAAAAGCGAAACGTAACCCCGCACCATACCTGCAGGATTCCCCACTTGCCACATACTGTACCCACATACCGTGCGGATACCGGTATGTGTATCCACACGGGGGCCACATATCCGCACACAAACTCACGTACTGTTGCACACACACCCGAGCCTCTCCTGTGTTGAGCCTGCAAATTATCGCATTCCCTCGGCACCTCTACATTTTGCACATTCCTCTGCATTTACAGACACTTGTGCAACGTGGCATGCTTACAGAGTGGGTAGAATTGCATAATTAGAGAGAGACTGATACTTATACTCTCTGTCTGTGTTTGTGCTTGTTAGTTTGTGTTTGTTTGTTTGTTTGTGTGTATATGTTTGTGTTTGTGTGTGTGTGTGTGTGTGTGTGTGTGTGTGTGTGTGTGTGTGTGTGTGTGTGTGTGTGTGTGTGTGTGTG
>BOPN01000379.1:95250-97750 GCA_017312705.2 Penaeus japonicus
GGAACGGCCCCAGCCAACCGCTCTCGCTCTCGCTCTCCTAAGGCTTCGCGGCGGCTGGCTCGTATGCTTACCGAAAGCAGCGCCGCACGCGTGTGAGTCGTGTGATCAGCCCTTGCGTCGTCGCCATCCGTGTTCTCGAACGTTCTTCTTGGTGTTCGGGATTAGTTTCAGCTTTTTAAATCATTTTTTTTTAATTATTTGTGTTATTATCATTAAGAATATTGTTTTTATTAATGTTGCTATGTCTTTTTATCTTCTTTTCTGTTGTTGGCAAACTCATTCATTCACTTATTCACTCACTCTCTTTTTTTTTTTTTTTTTTTGGAGGGGGGGGTAGGGGGAGGGGAGGTCATAATTCCCTTATCTCTAATACGTTTTTTGCTTATACCTGTTCTTCTCTTTCTCTCCTTCATTCTTTCGCCTTTAGTCAAATCTCCAAATGCCCTTACCCTTATCATCCCCCTCCTCCCCCTCGACCCTACCCTCCTTCCCCCCTCCTCCCCCTCGACCCTACCCTCCTTCCCTATAATCATGCAACATAACCCAGAGCACAAGGGCGAGGCTCAGCTCTCTTACACAATCTATGATCTCCGCATGTTTTGCGTTTCTCTGTCTCGGTCTTGCTCTCGCTCTCTCGTATTTCGTCTTCTCTCTCTTTCTTTAATTTCGTCTATCTCTCCCTTTCGCCTTTTTTCCTTGTCCGTCTCCCTTTTCTACTTCTTCTATCTCCTCCCCTATCATTTTCCTTCTCCATTTCCTTTTCCTTTTTGTTCTCTCTATCTCTTTTTCCTTCTCTCTCATTTTTTTTTCCTTTTCCTTCTCCTTCTCCTTCTCCTTCTCCTTCTCCTTCTCCTTCTCCTTCTCCTTCTCCTTCTCCTTCTCCTTCTCCTTCTCCTTCTCCTTCTCCTTCTCCTTCTCCTCCTCCTCCTCCTCCTCCTCCTCCTCCTCCTCCTCCTCCTCCTCCTCCTCCTCCTCCTCCTCCTCCTCCTCCTCCTCCTCCTCCTCCTCCCCCCCCTCCTCCCAACGCAAACCTTGTACTTCCTCCACGCCCGGGCGGGACCTCGGGCCGTGACTCCCGCGCTTCCTGCAGTCGTCGCAAGTCTTACCTGAAACAGAAGGGAGAAAAGCAAACCAGCTAGTTCAGGACATGAGAGACAAAGGCGACGCCTGCTAACAACGCCGTCTGTGGCCCGCTGCACACACAAACAAGGCAGAAACTACAATGGCATTAGGGACCAGCTACACCCTCCTCCTTCCTCCTTCCTCTTTTCCTCTTCTTCTTCTTCTTTTACTTTCACCCCCATCTCCTCCTCCTCCTCCCTTATCTTCCTCCTATCCCTACCCCGTCCTCCTCCTCCTCCTCCTCTTCCCTATCCCCTCATCCCCAACCCATTCCGCCCCGAAACACAGCCCAATTAAACGGCATAACGCGGATCTCACACCACCTGCCGCAGCTGGCGCAGTGCTGCGGTCGACCCACCATGCCACATGCAACGACACGACACAACACAACCAGCTAGCCAGCAAACTCTCAGTCCCCCCACCCCCACCCCCTACGCCCTCCCCAATCTCCAATCCTTCCCCTAAATTGGCCCCGAGCGCGTGGCGACCCTATCCCCCTCCCCCCTCCTCATGCCATTCGTGCCACGGCAATCGCCCGCCTGTCCCTTTGCGTCGTCCAGGGTGAGAAATCAATTCGAGACGAGTGCCAACTTGGGGGTCCTATGGCACTTCAGCGGCACTGCGTGGTTCCTCTAGGGCCGAGAGAGAGAGAGAGAGAGAGAGAGAGAGAGAGAGAGAGAGAGAGAGAGAGAGAGAGAGAGAGAGAGAGAGAGAGAGAGAGAGAGAGAGAGAGGGAGAGAGGAAAGTGAGAGAGAGAAGAGAGAGAGAAAGAGAGAGAGAGAGAGAGAGAGAGAAGAGAGAGAGAGAGAGAGAGAGAGAGAGAAGAGAGAGAGAGAGAGAGAGAGAGAGAGAGAGAGAGGGAGAGAGAGAGAGAGAGAGAAGAGAGAGAAGAGAGAGAAGAGAGAGAGAGAGAGAGAGAGAGAGAGAGAGAGAGAGAGAGAGAGAGGAGAGAGAGAGAGAGAGAGAGAGAGAGAGAGGGAGAGAGAGAGAGGGAGAGAGAGAAAGGGAGAGAGAGCAAGGGAGGGAGGCAGGGAGGGAGGGAGAGAGAGGGAGAGGGAGGGAAAAGAGAAGAGAAGAGAAGAGAAGAGAAGAGAAGAGAAGACAAAAAAAGAAAAGAAAAGAAAAGAAAAGAAAAGAGAAAAAGAGAGAGAGGCAGCAGTAGCAACACCCGATCTAGCTGACCCAACCCTCCGATACCACCTCGAAAGGCTGTCCGTCCGGACGGAGGTCAAGAGTTCGGCTCGACTGACTGACTGACCGCCAGAGTTCGCTCTGAGCCCCGGCAACCAAGAGAACTCTCGCCGGACCACCCACGAGCGAGTCAACCGAATCGGGTCCAGTTCGAAGCTGCTCGGACTTGCAGACTCGCCAAGTGTGT
>BOPN01000379.1:135250-137750 GCA_017312705.2 Penaeus japonicus
CCAAGTTTTATGAGTATCTTTTTATTATATATATACTTTTATCTCATTTCACCCTATAAACTGGCTTTAGGCTCTTTGTCCCACGACGCTCCAACATCTGAAATCCGCCGAAGGGACAGCAATATTGAGTTGTGTTTAGGGATCTGCTAGCTTAACTCGCCGTGGTCTGATCATACTAAGCGTATATGTCTGTGTCTGATGTTTTGTGTGTTTATGGCTGAGTTTATGATGTTATTATGTGTCTATGTCTGTGTTTGATGCTATGTGTATGTTCATATGAGAAGTTATGTTTTAGGTTGTCTATGTCTGACGTTATGTGTTTATGTGTTTATGTATGATGATATAATGTGTATATACCTATGCTTAATACTGTACATGCACATATTTTAGATAACCTCTGTGTTGAATGATAAAGCAACCTACTGTGTCGACGAAATGTCTTAGAAGAAAGAGAAAAAAAAAACACCATCCACAAGAGAAGATATTGGAAGATGAGAACAGGTCCGAAATCCTTCTGGATTTTACCTCCAGGTCTGACCCGAAGACGAAATCTTGGAGGATTCGGAAACTGTTGTCTCATTTTCCAATATCTTCCCTGTGTGTTTTATTGTATAAGATGTACGTGCATCTACGTGTGTATTTAGGAATGTTGTGATTATGTGTACGTCCGTGAATATTGTGTTTGTGTGTGTGTGTGTGTGTGTGTGTGTATGTTTAAAATACTAAGTTTGAATATGTGTGTTTGTAGATGTGCGTTTTAAATTGCATGTTTGTGTATAGCTGTAATATGAAATGGTAGGTACCGTCAGTTATATATTTAGCAATGTATGAGCTTTATATCGTAATAATAATTGTATTAGCATACACACACATACAAACACACACACACACACACACACACACATACACACACACACATACATGTACATCTCTTTCTCTCTCTCTCTCTCTCGATATATATGTATATATATATATATATATATATATATATATATATATATATATATACATGCATATATAATATGTATATATATAATAATAATAATATAATAATAATAATAATAATAATAATAATAATATGCATACATATATACAGGAGTATGTATAATATATATGTATATGTAATAATATTAATATATATTAATAATAATAATAATAATAATATGTATACATATGGATGCATGAAATATGTACATGCATATATATGGTATGTAATATAATAATAATATGCATATGGATGCATGTATGCAATACATGCATGTATGTATACGTATGGATGCATGCATGCATGCATGCATATGTACATGTGGATGCATATACATGCATACATGCATATATATAATAATAATAATAATATGTAGTAATATTAATATTAATATGCATATATATAATAATAATAATATGTACACACACACACACGCGCAATACTTTGCATCACACATAAGGCGCGGCGCGCCGTACCCGTAATACATTACGTAATAATAATAATAATAATAATAATAATAATAATAATAATAATAATAATAATATAATAATAATAATAATAATAATAATAATAATAATAATAATAATAATATAATAATAATGTGTGGTATGGATAATATACGGATATATAGGTGTATATATATCTGTAATCTGTAATCTTAATATATGCATATAGATACATATATGCATACATATACATATATCAATAATAATAATATATATATATATATGTATATATATATAATAATAATAATAATAATAATAATAATAATAATAATAATAATAATAATAATATATATATATATATATATATATATATATATATAAACACACACACACACACACACACACACATATATATATATATATATATAATAATAATAATAATAATAATAATAATAATAATAATAATAATAATAATAATAATAATAATAATAATAATAATATATATAATGTATATTATATACTTTAATAATAATAATAATAATAATAATAATAATATATATATATAATAATAATAATAACTTAATAACATATACATATATATATACATACACACACTTATGCATACGTATATGTGTATGTGCGTGTGTGTGTCTCTCTTTATTTTTTTGTTCCAATCATCCCCTCCCTCCCTTTGTTACCCTTTCCCTCCCCTCCCATACCCCCCCTCCTCTACACCTTCCATCCTTCCCTTTAAACTTTCCTCCCTCCCTTTACCCCTCTCCTCCCCTTCTTTATCACTTCCATCCTTTCCTTAAACCTCCCTTGCCCTTCCCTCCCATCCCATACCCCTTCCATCTTTCCTTGCCCTTTTCCTATTTCCCTTTCCTCTCTCCCTTTACCATTTCCACCCTTCTCTCTCTCCCTTACCCCTTCCCTTCCTCCTTTACCCCTTTTCTCCCCACCCTTCACCCCTTTCCTCCCTCCCTCTACCCCTTCCCTACCCTTCTTTTACCCCGTCCCTCCCCTCCCCCACCCCCACCCCCACCCCATGATGAATCGGCAGTTCCAT
>BOPN01000379.1:152750-160250 GCA_017312705.2 Penaeus japonicus
TCCTCGCGACAAAATTGCAATAGAATCGTGATGAGCGACAAGAGGAAATTGACATATAACAAGAGTATGTACTTCCTGAAAGATACTCAAATTACGACCTGTTGAGACATGAAAACATACGAGCATCGGGTGATTTTTTTATATACTATTTTTCCTATCTGTTTACCTTCTACATTTTTCTTGTTTTTTTTTTGTTTTTTTTATCTCTCGCTTCCTTCATTCTACGTTTTGTTTGTAAACAATACGTATCATAAATAATAATAATAATGATCATAATAATAATAACAATGATAATAATAGTAAAAGGATGGTAGAATGAAAATTGACAGTAACTTAAGTTCAAAAAATAAATCAATTTTTAAGAACAGATTAGAAGTTTAGTGAAAGGATCATAATAAAATCTTGAACTCCATTAAGCGAAACAATGCTCCTGTCTTTACCTTAAAAAGAACATTTTCTTATACATTGAGATACAAGAACTCTTAAACGTCCACTTACATTATAGAAGAGATACTGTATTTGTTATCAAGTGGCGGCGTATATGTATTGATTTTCTTACGTATAATCAAAAAAGCAGATGTGAAAAATCTCTTTGCATCATGCAAATACTCCCCTGCAATAAAAGAATTAAAAACATCCATGTGTATGTAAATAAGAAGTTAATTTAGTTTAGTTATGGTTTAATTTACTCATTCTTACAGCTTTAGATTATGTTCTTTTTTATTTAAAGTAACCATTACAACATCCATGATAACTGCAATGTCGTGCGTAATCATTATTTCACATAACATTCCCTTTTATTGCAGAGACATAATAAGACAGTTAATTAACAGAATTGGCCATTTTTACTTTTCGACACATTTGATTATGTAATAAACAAAAGAAACGTGTATGATTACTTATTAACACTGACAGTAACAAGCATTGCATTATTCATTTAGTCGGAATAAATGAATAATGCAATGCTTGTCCTTTCACCCTGTGGCATTGCAAAATAATCATCATGTATGCAGTTTGAGGTCTGCCTTGTTACACCCTCATCAGATCTTTGTTTTCTGGGACCTCTGGCACACACACGCACACACGCACACACACACGCACGCACACACTCACCCACGCACACATACGCAGACACATGCACACACACACACATACATGTATACATATACATACACACATATGTATGTATGTGTATATATGATTATATATGTATACATATGTGTACATGTATACAAACATATGTAAATATATATATATATATATATATATACATATATGTACATATATATATATATATATATATATATATATATATATATATATATATATATATATATATGTAAGCCAGGATACCCTAATCATTATTGCAAATTTGTGTTGCTTCCAATAACTGCACCTGCAACCCGATAAGTTGATCAGTCAATACGGAAATGAAACAGACGGCAAAAGCACTCCTTCGGGCGAACCTTCAATACAAATTGTGTGGCAGATGATCACGGACGGTGAATGTCAATGCAATATATTGTTATTTCGCTTCCTGGAGTAATATGATCAGTGCTAACTGCTTCCGACAGGTTAATACCGACTGGTGAATGATGCTCGGTATTACATAAGTTGTGAATAAGAAATAGCCTCGTAGTGTTCGTGTGTTGATTTTCCATGATGGTGGTGTGATCACAAGGTAAGGTTCTCAATGAGTTTTTTTTTCCTCTAACACGACTGACAAGGGTTAAGGATAAGTAGAATTGGGGCTTCTGTCTTTCGATGTGAATGAGAGCTGAGTTTCCTCCAGGATTTGAATGTCTCGTTATCCGTTGTAGCATTCATATAACTCTTGTAAATATGCAAGCACACGCACGCACGCACACACACACACAACAAACACGTGCCTGTATCAAATAGAAAATACGATAAAAAAAAAACATAAAATATTCTTATATGTGCGAATAGCGATATTTTCCACTTCCTTACAATGGTACGGTTTCATGAGCTTATGATCTCTGCTTCATATCCATCACCTATTGGCAACAGCAGCATTATGGCACAAGCGATCTCCCATCACAGCTGATAAACTGCTATAAATCCCAATTGTATTCATATGAGCCAGATGTATGTCCCCAAAACAGTACGAGTTTGTTTGTAAGCGCACTATGCTTCTCTATTGCATATATATTAGATTTGCATCGATTTTGCATTCCGCTAATAACCCACATTGGAAAAATATGTATTTGGTATTTTTATAGCTTTTAATATAAATATGAACATTTGTACCTTGTATATTTCTGTCTGTCTGGGTTTTGTAAATAGAAATTCCAGTATTTTTAAGTAGTCTACATTAGACTTAGCAAAAATGGATCTCTTTTTTTTGTAACTTTCAAAAAATCTAGGGCAGTTGCCAAAAAATTCCCCAAAACTCATTTCCTTCCTGTATATTTTTTTCAAACCGTTTTCATTCGAAGTATTCAGTTGGCGATCCATTACAACAACGTAAAGTTTACATTTTCTGTGATAATGTTGGAAAACAATCTTAACTGAAAGTGAATTTTAATCGGATTAAACGGCTTCTATCGAGAGCCACAATGCATGTTGAACCGTGGCAGTGGGAGGACACGACTGTAGAACCTACTGTACCTCGACGTGCCTAGAAGAGAGTCCAAGCGATAATCCGAATTATACAACGGGTTCTGCGACTCCTGTCCTGGTATCACACCTGGATTTTAAGCTGATTGTATTCATAGCTTTGAAATACTACCGTTATGTGAGATATATACACATATTCTTTCATATATATTAGAACAATATTGTTATTTTGTAAAGTTGTTGTTAGAAACGCAATTACAAATTAGTTTACCCTAGTCTTCTTATCCAGAGAAAACGGCTGTCATTTATATTAAAAGAAAATGTATTATCACTCACCTGTAGAACTAAAATATCTAATTTTTCTCTCTCTCTCTCTCTCTCTCTCTCTCTCTCTCTCTCTCTCTCTCTCTCTCTCTCTCTTTCTCGGCAATAATGAAAAGAGGCATTTAAGTTATGGTTAGCAATCATCATCATCATCATCATTATCGTCATAAATAACATCATTAAGTTATCATTACCGTTATTTATAAGATGATTATTTAATATTAGTAGTATTATCAGTTGCAGTCATGTGCGGATGGAATCGTTATAATATTGAAAAGAATTTTTAAAAAATCAATATTATTCTAGTAATCATTATCATCATAAATGTTTTTAGTGATACTATTAATACCATTATTATAGATATTATTATTGTTGTTGTGATATTAGTATCATCTTTATCCATATGCATTAATGTTCATTATGGTAATGATTAATCATTATATTGTGATTATGAATTAATATTGGTAATAGATTAATGTTATCATCGTAACTGTCATAACAGATAACTAATCAATCCATATATGTTGCTAATATCTTGCATATCAGGTCAAACGTTATACTAATGCTTAATCACTTCAAATTTACAATCATCTTTATTGTTGCTGTCATAGTTATCATCCGTTTGAGTTATTATCGCCAATGTGAGTATTATCATTGTTATCATTATTATTGTTAATGCCGCATTATGCATATCATTAGCAATGTAACTGATATCGGAATGTCAGTGTTATTATCGTCACGAACTTATATCATTATATTATGTATAGTAAATATGGCTAACAATGAATGGAGCTAGAAACCAGACAGAACATTTCATCATGTACTCTAAAAATCGCTATTATAATATCATATCTCTATCTTTGCATGCATAGGTGCAAATAAAAATCATGGCTTGAAAATCCGATTTGGCATCTAAAGCAATCATGACTTTTAAGTTACCAACGCGTCAATATCTGCCGCATTTTTCTATCTGCTAATTATTGTTTTCTCGTTAAATATTCATACACCATATAATGGAAGGCAAATCCTGTATATAATTTAATGAAATTATTGATATTGCGATATGTGGACTCTAAGAAAATAAAACTGAAACCGCTGGCAATAGCCAATAAATCTACAATAGAGATTACATTGCATTAAGAGAATTAAACGCAACTAACTTCCTTTGTCACCAGTATAGTAATGCATTAAGAAACTCACTCCTGCAGTTAGGAATTTAGGTACGATTTTCTCGGTTTGTTGTCTTATAAATCATTAACAACGATGGAGTCTTGGCATTTCAGTTGAACATATGATCACGTGAATGAACAGCTCGTGATTTAAATTAATATCAAACTTCTAACTGTTATCGTAATAGGAAACGTGTGGTTGTTTTCTGTTTTGACTCATTATGCAATCCGCCAAAATAAATCCGGCATGTTTTATCTACCCTCCCCCTTCAAAAAAAAAGTAGATTAATGTTCTTCCGGTTCACAAGACGGGAAGTAAAGTGAGAGAAAAAAAAACTAGATGATAAAAGAGAGAAACATACGGTAAGTCAGGAGGAAGTGTTGTGAGATGAGGACAGAGAGAGAGAGATAAAAACAAAAACGAGAAAAGAAAAGGAGGGAAAAGAAATTTTGACAGATGCGCTTGACTCTATTCGCTTGTTCCTTCTCCCCTCCCACCACCCCTGGACCACCCCCGCCCACCCCCTCCCACCCGACATTGGCACCTGTTGCACGTACTCCTTTCTAACGCGCTTCCTGATTGGTCGGAAGATGATCCGCGAGTGACGTAGGAGCCGCCCGAGAGCCAATCCACTTCCGCGTTTCATAGACGGTGTGTTGATGGAGGGTGGGAGGCTGCCCGACCTGAGTCTCCGTCCTGTTTACATGAGGAAAATCGCTCTTCTGGACTGAGAAATGAGAATACAGGCGAGTTCTTATCACGTGGAAGGAAGGGATATAGTGTCTAGAGAGAGAGACGAGGGCGATGTGCACCATAAGCGGGGAGGAACAAGTGTCTTTGCCTTTTTTTTTTTAATCGCCAAAGGAAAAGTCAAACCCCAAGTCTCATTGATATAAAATGTCAATGTCTGATTTGCCTTTCTCTCTCTCCTATCCGATTCGCGCGACGGTGGAGGAGGAGAGCCGGAGCAATAACGTCGCGTGTTGTGTGTCAGAACTCCCATATGATTAATTATTGAAGATCCAGTGACGCGAGTACGGAAAAATGCGAGAGAAAAGACCTCAAAAGATGGAAGTCGCATCGAGTTCCTTATCGCAGACCGAGATAGTGATTTTATGATCATAATCGAATAATGATTGATAATATAGGTGAAAGAAGGAGTAGGATATGCAATAGGTTTTATAGAAAACTAGAGAACTGTAATATAAGAATTTATAATTGTGTCTACTCTTTTAGTGTGTTCTACATTTCTTACTTTCATTAACTCATTCAAAGTCAGTTTGGCAAGCAAGATACTGAACTGAATACAAATGCTTGTAATTATTAAACTAATGTTGATTTGTGCTTGAGGGCCATGCCTCTTGTGTGCATGATGTATGAATGTATTGAGAAATGTGTATGTAATTTTACTTGCAACTTTGCTTTTCAATTTACTTGCAACTTTGCATTTCAGTTTGCTGGCATTTGTTTGTTTATTGTTGCTCTTGTTGTCTTTGTTTTTCTTACTATTGCTTTTTCCTTTTCTTTATCATTATTTTCTAATCATCTGTTTCCTCATTCCTGTGTGTATTATCTCTTTTTGTTCTACTCATTTTTAATATTCTTTCCCTGCTTTAAATTTCTTCTTTTTTCCCTTAATTCCTTTCATAGTTTTATCCTTACTTCCTGCCATATTTCTCTCCTTGTTGACTATCGAGTTATGCTCATATTTCGTTACTCATTTCTTGCCATATTTAGATCCTGATTTTTCTTAAGTATCCAAAAGACACCTGTAGGGCTTTTAAAAATGGAACTTTTTTCCCATAATTAAATTAGCCATCTTCAGTTGAGTTCTATTGGAAACTTATATGACGTTAAGCCATTGAAGTGGTTCCTTATTCAACAGTAAATCATCAGGAAGGTGGATAAGTTCTATCTCATGTCTTCTTGGCATTCATCGCGTTTTCTTCTTCTCCTTTTTCTCCGCTCTTAAACGAATTGACTCGATCCTAGAATTTTACCTCCTTTCTCTCCTTTGAGGATTTCTTTAATGTTAAAAAAGTCTGCACTTCAGTTTGCATGATTGTTTGACACAGAATGATTTGTTTGCAATTGTTCCTTTGCACCATATAATGCAAGTGAAAGTCACAGTGTCATCATGTTTTGGAGTCACTGTTATGCTGATTAGATCTGATAACCTAAATGGCTAGGCTGGGTCGAGGTTGTAGTAGATAGGGACAAGCGGTGAATTGTGATATGTTAGTGCAAATATAGAAGGTGAATGGAGCTAAGACTCCGACAAATGACAGATGCACTACTCGGTTTAGGTAATTATATTTTCTTGGTATTTTGATGGTGTGAAATAAGGGTAGTATCAAAGGGGACACAGGAGGAAGTATCACCAACATGCAGTGGACATGAAGTCTGTCCTTAAGATGGGTTAAACTCTGGATTCAGACTACATTTTCAGGCATGAATAATCTTAAAAACATCTTAAAAGTTAATCTTTGTCTTCTGATGTGCTAAGTCTGAGGATTCTCAGCCTCTGATCTTAACCCTATCAGATAGGATATATCCTAAGATGTTCAAGATCTTATGATTCTATTATATTCTAGACTCACAATTTGATATGTGAGTCTGTATATGATATATTAGTAAAGTGAAACTCATTAGTATTTGGTAGGATGCCCTAGATACACAGCTGAACATAGTGTGAATGCTATAAACTTCATGGTATAGAATGCTAAATGCTCACAGTTCTTCCATGTAAATGAATGCCATTATCTACCCACCACAGAACTAGCTATAGCAAGGACCTTTGATACATGAGTCGATTGTCAATAAGGGATAAAAAGAAGAAATCTTTCTCTTCCTTTGTTTCCTTTGTGATGTACCAAAGTCTGTATTTTATACATTTGTTTTCATTGGACTGTGGTGATAATTTTTTACTTTATTTTTGTAGTAGGTTAGCATCTATTTGGGATCATTTTCCTTCATGGCTTTTATGAATGATAGTATTGCATTAAAAGCCTTTCAAGTTTTAGTCAACTGATAGAGATGATTAATCATTTGGTTTCCATTAACTGGCGGTAAGTGTAGAAAAAAATGGCTATTGGCAGTATTGCCATGGTAAAAAAAAATATTTTGATATCTTAAACAAACTCTGCGCATTGGAATTGATTGTAAAGGGAATGATGTGCATCCCGCAGGTGACATGACAGAGGGCAGCATGAAGGGGGTTGAGACTGAGGAGTTTGTGGAGGCCACGCATGATTACTCTTACCAACGGGATGACCGCACCTTTTCTATGACAAAAGGAGAAATTTTCCTGCTCATCAAACGTGCGTCCCCTGATTGGTGGCAGGTTGGTCCTGGATTTGTGATTGTCTTGTTTATCATTGCTTGTGTTGATGTTTTATGTATCATACCTCCTTTTGACTTCTCACT
>BOPN01000379.1:177750-182750 GCA_017312705.2 Penaeus japonicus
CACTACAAGGAGTTGAAGAGATCTCTTGACTCTGAGAAGGTAGTTCAAAGATTTAGCACTTGTGAATTTAACAATTTTGAACCTCCCTTTTTATTTCATTAAATCATATTAAGTTTCAAGAATGAACTAATATAACATAAATGGTTCAAATTTGGTAGATTCGCCATGAACATGTCTATTTATACAACGCCTGACAAATGCTGCACGCTAGTAATTTCAGAATGGAGTTATCGAAGTTGGCATAATGCCTGTGTTAAATTTCCGAGGTATCTAAGCCAAGGTAACACTGTAATTTACAAGATTATTTATTGATTTATGAATCTCTGACTTGGATTCTTAACCTGATTGCACTATTATTTTTTCTCTCTCTCTCTCAAAAGAGCAAAATGGATGGAGGAAGTTCAAGTTCCTTTTAAGCATAATTTAGCTTATTTCCAGATTAGATCTTCAGCATATTGCTACTAAGTAACTAATAACTTAATGCTTCAGCTTTTGGCCAAAATATAGAATGATTTTAATTTGCTGATCTAAATCACTGCATTCTATTGAGTATTTAATATGCATTTATAGTAACTTAAAAGATTTACTCTGCATAAAGATTTAATTGATATTATTTTTTCAGAAATTGATGAGCAAGTCAGAGTAAAAAAAAAAAAAAAAAAAAAAAAATCGTTTTAGAGACATGAAATATTCTCTGATATTGAGACCAATTTTTGGGTACATATCTATTTAAGCTGAAATTAATTAGAGAAATTTCAAGAATTTTCTAGGCCATAGATTTTTTTTGTAAATGAAATTAGTACCATGAAAAAGTTTGAGGGCTTTGGTAGAACAGAAAATGGATAAATTTCCAATCCATAGTCAATAGGAAGTCCTAATGAATGGAATGTAGTTTTTAAGTAGAGATCGGAAGCCACAGAGGACTCTCCATGCACCAAGTAATATATTCTGTCAGGTTTGTTGCAAGTTTTTGATGCAAATGAAACTGCAGTGGTTGAGGTCAAGGTCTGCTCTCTAGACTCATGACGTAATCATGAATTTTTGTCCAAGTTAGAATTCTCTGATGGGATTGATGAGATCTCTTATTATATTTATGTCCACCCTGTTATTTAAAAAAAAAAATTACAATATGTAAAGCTATCTGTTTGTCATTTAAGTGTAGAAATCTATAGTATCTTAAAATGTGTGCACTGGTGTTAACTGGATGGTTCAGTAACCATTGCCTAAACACGATAGATTTGATGTGGAGACAGACAGACAGTATATCTGAATATTGCGCTGAAAAGTGGAAAATATAGTGACGTTTAATGCTGAAAGTACCTGATATTTATTTTTACAAATATCATTATACATTTCATATCTTCTCTTAATAGATGTGTGCTTTACCATAAGTTCCACAGATTTTTCTTTAGACTGTAGCTTTGATTGAAGAACGATTGCAAAATTATGATGTATATATTCAATACGTGTGTTGAATGAGTATTTTGTAAAAAAATACTAACGATGATATAGCTGCTTCATATCTTTAACTTGACTAACTAGGACTATCTTTACAATGCTTCCTCACGTTTTTTAGCACGTGACTTGCAAAACAAATTAATAATCATCATTAACTTCTATGTGATTCTGTAGCTGCTATTTAGATTTAAGATTTGTATTGCTCCCTTAGATAATTTGAGAAATAGTGAGATAAAAGAGTTTATAGGACAGAAGAGAATAACATGATCAGACAGAAAGATAAAAGATATTTGAAACAATCCATTTTTCAAAGCTGAAACAAGCGACCTCTACTCGAAACTAACACAGGTCTTTCTTTACAGTGGCTCGCAACTAACAATGATGATGGGAAGATTTATTACTATGAGGAGAGTGGCAGTAAGAGTCAGTGGAAACTACCCGAGGTATGTCATGCGCTGACGGCTTGAGGTGTGTGGGCTGGTTTTGGTCATTGATGTGGGAGGAACGTGGACTGGGCAGGATGCAGAGGTGGAAGGAAAAAAAGGGAAAACTTTATATTGTTTGAATGTGAAAAGAGGGGAAAACTTGATATCATTTGAATGTGAAAAAAGGGAAAAACTTGATATTATTTGAATGTGAAAAGAGGGGAAACTATTTTATTTGAATGTGAAAAGAGGGGAAAACTTGATATTATTTGTATGCAATTATACAAATAACTTGAGGTACTATGAACTGATAAACTTGCTAAGAATTTCTGTTGTACATGTAGTCTGCACTTTGAGAGGCAGTGATAGAATATGATTTATGTTTCTCTTGGAAGATTGTACATATTTACAGGCATTCTTGAACTTGACCAAGTCCACCTTTTTATTAGAATTACTTTTTTTTTTTTAATGCTTATTAAGAATTCAGATGTGTGTAAGTGATAAAAGTTGATGTATAAGCTTCAGAAAAAAAGGGAAATTATTGAGATGAGTTTTGCTTTTGTAGTTCTAAAGCTTTCTTCAGATATTCCAAGGAATCTGTTTGTATTTCCTTGCTTTCTCAGAAATATACAAAGGGAAAGAAGGGTTGACAAGGGTAGTGCTACAGTGTTTATGGAACTTCTTAGATTTAGGGTCAACTATGCACTATGCTTTTCATATTTTATTTTGTTTCCTTTTTTGCTGTTTTCAATGTATATAATGTGTTTTTGAAATAAGAAAAACAAATTGCACACCACTTTGGTGTAGCAACAGTGATGCAAAGAGAAGGATAATGATATAAGCTGTAAGAATGGGAAAAAAAGTCATAGTTAGAACTAAGTGAGAAATGGTATGGAATAAGGTTACCACCACATGGAAGCTGAAGTTGAAATTCATCTGATGCATAACACTTAAAAGGGAAATAAAAGCTCATGAAGACCTTTGGCTTGTCAATAAGATATTAATACTCAGTCCATGTTTAGCTTATGGATGGTCTTTTTTTAATGTCCACGTTTTTTTAAGGGAAATTTAGAAACTTATTTTGGATATATAAAATAACCTACCTGCACTCAAATATTAAACTCAATGGATAGCTTAGTTATAATATTAGACAAACATCAATGGCCCAAAAAGTAGGGATATTGGGTAGAAGATGTATAGCCACTTTAAATTTATGTCTTGCTTTACTCTTGCTTTCCTTGTGCTTCATGGTGCTGGAAATCTTGCAGAAGGATACCTTACTCTCTCCACTGTAAGTCTACTTTTACTAATTGCTACTTTAGCATTTAATACCATTTATAGCTTTAAGGTAATAAGTTTTGGGCATTTCTGTGAATGCAGTTGATCTAATGGATAGATTATAGCTTTTGGCATTTGATTGTAATGTAGATAAGCAGATTCAGAGAAGAAATAGGAGAGATCTTCAGCACAGTTACTGGAGGACAAATAAATAGAAAAGCTACATGAAGATTTGAACGCATGTTTTGGTTGTTGTTCTGATGATCATTTTGTTAGATCACAATTTCATGGGTGGAATAAGAGGCTCTAATTTTCTTCTGCAACTTTCAGCTTGATTCCTTTGATGAATTTGGTACATTGGATGGCCATCAAACTTCCACCCTGGAGAGCCAAAGGGTTTCTTTAGTTACTGAAAATTTGGTGAGTATTGGACATTTTGAAAGAGATTACTCTTTATGGCAAGTTACAAATGTGTAGCAGATTATTATTTTCCATTTCATTTCTTATTCTAACTCTGGAGAATCTTCATTGCCTATATTTTTGTGTGAAAAGACATGAGAAAGTGTTAGATGCATTTTTTCTACAGGCTGAGCTGAGTAAACACATTGTCAAAGAAGGATTCCTGCAAAGAACATTCCTATTGAAAGAGGGGAAGAAGGTGCGCAAAAATTGGACCTCCTCCTACGCTCGTTACATTGTCAGCTCCTTCAATTCCGGATCTCAAGGCCTCATACACTTCTCGAAGACAAAGGATGATGACAAGGTATAGTTTTTCTGCTGGATATGTGTATATTGGCTCAAGAATCAGTGGTTGAAATGGTTGGAAGGAATATTACATCTGGTCAATAAAGTTGAAAGTTTAATTGAAAAGAGTGGAGTTTTATTGCTGTTTGCCATTTTTATGTTAGATTATTTAAGTTGTATACTTTTTCTTTTTCTTTCTTTTCTTTTTAATTTTTTTTTTTTTTTCTTTTTTTGCAGAAAGCTGAAGTATTTGATTTTATTCCACCGTGTTTCCTTGACCTTTCCAACGACAAGAAAACAAGTAGGCAGCAGGTCATAGCACTACGCAATGGCCATGACACAGAAGTTCTACTTCAGTTTGAAGATAGAGACATTGAAAACGAATGGCTCAAAGTTCTGGTTGATCATGTGAGTAGATGGTTGTAGTTGTTGCAATTGTTTATTTATTTTGCATGGGTATAGGTGGGCCTGTGTGTTTCTGTGTGATATTTTCTTCTCCCTGTATTCTCTTTAAGAATTCAATTTCTCGTAATTTCAGGATGGGATGCAGAAGAATATGACATCTGTGGCCGAGAAGGAGGAGAAGAAGGGGAAAAAAGGCTCTGAGAAGAGTAAGAATACATTTTTATATTTTTTTTTTTTCTCAGTTCATACTTGTAAGAGTTCAGAGGATTTTTTATTTTTATTTTTTTAAGCAAAGAGGCAGTGCAAGCTTAATTTGACAGTGGCATTTAAAAAAATGATGCATTTTTTCTAGAAATAGGGTAAATAGCATGCTGCACTGGAAGACTCATCAAATCCTCATTATCAGATGGAAATTTTCAGTATTAAGTTACACCCTGATGATGAAATCGTCCTATGTTGCTCATAGGAAATGAATAGGTATTGGATTCTAGGAACTCATCTCTATCTCTAATAGTCCCTGGCTGTGCTGATTCACACACCACGTAATTTGATACTTCCTGTGGGTGGCGTGAAGCATTTGCTTATTAAGGTTATAGTTTAGTTTTTTATTGTTTTATTATTATTTTTTAGGTCATCAGCTTGGTTGTTTCTGCCTTTCTTTTCTATTCTTTTCTTTTTCTTTATGACATT
>BOPN01000379.1:187750-200250 GCA_017312705.2 Penaeus japonicus
CACCCTCATGCTCACCCTCTCCCTCACTGTCACCCTCACTGTCACCCTCACCCTCTCTCTCTCTCTCTCTCTCTCTCTCTCTCTCTCTCTCTCTCTCTCTCTCTCTCTCTCTCTCTCTCTCTCTCTCTCTCTCTCTCTCTCTCTCTCTCTCTCTCTCACACGCTCTCTCTCTCACACGCTCACTCACTCACTCACTCACTCTCACTCTCACTCTCACTCTCACACTCACACTCACACTCACACTCACTCTCACTCTCACTCTCACTCTCACACTCACACTCACACTCACTCTCACTCTCACTCTCACTCTCACTCTCACACTCACACTCACACTCACACTCACACTCACACTCACACTCACACTCACACTCACACACACTCACACTCACACACTCACACTCACACTCATACTCATACTCACACACTCACTCACTCCCACTCCTCCCTCTCTCTCTCTCCCTCTCACCTCCTCTCCTCTCTCACTCTCACTCTCACTCTCACTCTCTCTCTCTCTCTCTCACACTCTCACTCTCACTCTCACTCTCACTCTCACTCTCACTCTCACTCTCACTCTCACTCTCACTCTCACTCTCACACACACACACACACACACACACACACACACACACACACACACACACACACACACACACACACACACACACACACACACACACACACACACACACACACATCAGTTCAGTTCAGTTCAGTTCAGTTCAGTTCAGTTCAGACAGATATGCGAAGACGTCGCTTCGCCTGGGCTATATGCATGAGGCATTCCGTCAGCTATGAGTGCTGACTCATCTTATCATATCCACACCCTCAGCCTCACCCACACTCACACCCATGCTCAAACCCACTGACACCCACCCATACCCATACCTACCCATATCCACGTCCATCTATGCAAACACAGTATATACATATAATTACACATATACATACATTTGCATGGAAAAGAAAACTATATGCATGCATTTATGTAAGTATGGATGTATATATGTTTAAGGTAGCATTGTAGTGGTTTTCTGTGGCGCATTTAATTCCAAAGCTGCTAATATATTTGGGTGACATGAGATTTTTCTGCCATTTTCCTGTGTCGTCTGTATGTGTGTGTGACTATGAACTAAATCATTTTTCCATATCTCTTTTATTTATATATTTAATTATTTTTTTTTATGGGAGGAGGAAGAGACGTTTTTTAACTGTATGATGCTTACTTTCAATGTTAAATTGATAATGTTAATTAGTGTTGACATTTTGGCTTTTACTTAACTAATACAGCTGCTAACACTATATTACTAGGATGAGAAACCTACTGCTAAAACTGCCACTGGTTTTATGATAATCTCTGCTTTTATATCTTACTACTACTTTCTCCATCTCCTGTTATTGACCATATAGATATTTTATCATTACTGCTATTATTATTATTGTTATTTACTCTCTTTTAAATGTGTTTTTAGATCTTACAATTCTTTTGCCTTTCCTTTGAAAGTCTCAGTGTTGGTATCACTTCCAGTACTTAACAGTGTCTTTTCGCTGCTTTTCATCCTGCTGTCTCCCCTCATAAGTGGTAGTTACTAAAGCCAATTATGGTGATGGTTTCCTTGCTTGGTTGTCCGCTTTTGTAGGTTGGTACCCCCCCCCCCCTTTCTTTAAGTGTCAATTTCTCTCTTCCGAACAGCTCTGATATGGAAGCTCATTGCAAAGTAAGGCAGGAATTAAGAAAAAAGCTGATTGGCTGAGGTAGTTGGTTCTTTGGTGGATTTAGTCTGAGTTTGAAGACCGAAAAAAATGGGAATATTGATTGGTGTACTTTCTTTAGCAGGAAAGTACACAAACAACTATTTATTTATTTTCACAATAGAAAGGTCAGTCACTGAGTTGAGCAGAGTACCTGTTTGTCACAAAGATGGAGGAACTATAGTATGTATTTAAATTTTTTTCTGTTGATTGGGATATAGTATTGCCATTTCTCATTTCATCACCTTCCATATTTCAACCATTCCATGTCTAATGTTCAAGAAAGAAAAAAAAAAACATTGTTAAGGACAGCAATTTTTATCATTATCATTATAATTTCCTCACCCTTTTTTTTCTTTCTGGGGTTGAAGCTCAGTCTGAAGGATCATTCGTTTATTATTACATTTTTTAATTCTCTTATTTAAAAATAAGAATTTAACTTTTTTTATTTAGCCGTAAAGATATTTTGTAGCTGGGGACGAGGGAAGGGTTTGAGTGGTGATATCAAGTGAGCCAAATTTAGTGTGATGTAATGGGAGATTTTAATGACATGAAGCTTGGTAAAGGTTTAAGAAAATAGTTTATATCTATATCCTCACAGTTGATATAGTTCATGTTCTATGTAAGAAGCTTGGAAACATTCTTTGTTATTAGCTTTATATCCATGGGAAGTGTCTCCTGGCATTTCAGTCGAATAGTTATAATTTTTGCTATTTTGTCTTGTTCCTCTTGAATGTAAGTGCAAATGCTCCTTTTCCAGGTCATTTGTACAGGCCATTTACATTTTTTTTTTTTTTTTTTTTCATGGAGCTAAGCCTATCATATTTAATCAGCTTATCACAGTAGGTATGTTTTTTCTCTTGTTTATTATTCCAGAAGCATTTGTACATTCCAGTGTTTTCACCTGATTTGATTTTTGTATATTTTTTATGTGTGTATATATGATTGTTATTGCATAACTATTTTTGCAGGTGTAAAATGGAACTGTCTGTACAGATTCATATTCCAAATAGTATTACTTTCAGTGTACAGAATTCTTTACATGAGGCCACTGAATATTGTTAAATTTCAGTCTCTTTAATTTTTAAAATTATAAATATCTAGCAGTAACAAAGTAACCTTGCCACAGACTGATAACAAAGACTTATTCCAGATAAATAATGGTTTATAATCATTAGGTCTTGAGATTATAGGTATATTTATAGACAGAGGATTGTCAGTACAGAGAATGCATGTTAGTTGGTGTGAAAGGCTAAACTGCAATTTCTTATTTTATCTTTCTTTAGAACACTCTCTCTGGGTAATAAAATCTCAATGAAATTATTTGAGGAGGTCTCTTTGCATAATGTTGAATAGAAGGAAAGTTTTCTTTACTCTTTTCATCGTTGCTACCGGCGTTATCATCTTCACTATCATAATTATCATCATTCATCATCTTTGTCATTAGCATTCTAATTCTAATTATTATCATTATTATAAGCTCATCGATGAGACTGCAAGTAGCCAGAATTTTTCACTGCAGTTTGTAAATAAAAGTTTTTGGTTGCTTGACTAGGGAATTCTTGCATTAGAATTTTTGTATGAGTTGGCTTCATCCATTATTTATGTGTAATTATAGATGTTATTATGTTATGATGAACATTATCATTGTCACTTTTTTTTTAATGAGTAATATTGGCATACAAATTTGTCTGAAATATTATCAATACATTTATGAATGAATTGGTTTGTTTGGAAACTTCATAAAGATAGCAATGTCATAACTATGGTGAACCAACTTCCCTTACTATTGAACATATATTTATCAGTGTCATTAATTTGTGAACCAGAGTTAGATATTATCATCAAAGGGAAGCTGTCCACAAGGCCACAGTAGCATTATAACTTTAAGGGGACCAGAAAAGTCTGTTAAATGACACTTCATTGAAAGGTCATGGGGATTACCTTGTTCTCAGATGTTATATTAATCAGTGCATATGATTATTCTCCTTTGAGTGTCTTCAATGTAGTGCAATGGAAAGAGAGTGCATTTTTTTTACTTGATATAATAGTGTTCTAGAGACTTTTTTTTTCTTCTTTGTTTGGTTATTTGAATACTCATATGACCATTAACTAGTTATTTTTTTTAACAATCTTGAGACTAAGTAAGGTTAGGCATATCTAAAAAGAAATAGAAGAGAAAAGAGAGAATGTTAATGGATATTAAGGTACCTTAAAAGAAAAAAAACAATTTGGATGTTGAATTTTGGTTTATGGAGATTAAGTAGAGATAAAAAAGAAGACTTATAAAGGTTTATGTAACACAGCTAACCATTAAAGAGTGTATAAGTTGCATTTGTTACCATTTTGTTAATATTCGCATGACAGGAACAGGAGAATGAAGATTTAGATATGTAATACAACACAGAAACCGAAATGTTCCTGAAATGTGTTAAAATGTTATGAAATGTTTATTGTATATCAGAATGGTATTAAAGAGTAGTAAAGTGTTTATTTGTACATAAGTTCCTGCATAGCCGAGTCATGTATATGCAGCCCTGTTCGTATTAAACCATAGGATTATTATATAGTGGGAGGATATGTATGAAATTTGGTAGGGATATGAATTAGAGTTGTTCCATTGTTTGATAGATGGAACATTAGTGTTAAGTTGGATATTTTTGAGTCTGTGATTATTAATGTTTTTTTTCTTCAAAGTTTACAGGCCTTTTTATTCTCAAAAAAATAAAATGTAAATATAATTCTTTGAATGAAAATAAAGTTTTGTTATTTTTCCTTTTCTTTTTTTTACATTGTTTTACAGAAAAAGAATGTGAGAGTTGTGTTTCAATATTCAACAATATGTTAATCTATTTTTGTTTTTCTTAAGCTGGCATATTAAATCAGAGGAACAATCTTAATTAACGGTAAGCAAGCTGTGATATATCAATCAAGATTTGTTTACTTTGAAAGCAGTTATTCAACTCTTTTTATCTTTAAGACAGTTCTTTTCCTCTCTTCATGTCTGCACAACAATCATGCAGGGATGAAATTTGTGGAGTGAGCTGCATGATTGAGAAAATTGCATGAATTATTTTGAGTTAAACAGGATAAATGCATATTGTATTAACGTCATTAGATGAAATACGCTTAACATGATAGGATAATAAAGCAAACATGAAAACAATAAATATCTTTATTTAATAAATACTATAAATAAATATAAATATCTAACAAAAATAATCATCTTTTGAACAATGTACATAGTATTTTATTTTATTTGGCAGTGAGATAGAGAGAGAAAAAAAACGTTCAGATGTCATTGACAGGTGATTATAACACATCAGCTGATTTTTTTTTCTTTACAAAAATATTAAAATATATGACTATATTTATTTTTTTATTTAATCACCCATTTTTTCATGAAACCAAATGTAATGAGGTATGCACCTTCTATTTTTTTTTTATATAGCGTTAATAGAGTGTACGAGGAAAGGGTAATTGAGGTAGACCAAGTTCAACCACTTTTTACCTGTACTTTATAGGCATAATTATGGCATCTTTTGAAATCTGATTAATTTCAAAAAGAAATCTGTCCAGATTTTGAACGATATACCAAAGACAGTTGCGTAAAAGTAGAAAATTAAAATGCCATGGTTACCCCACAAAAAATGTCTTAAAAATGATAAATACGTCTGTGTTACGTTTGTCGATATAAAACAAATATGATTCAAAATGTAAGTAACCACATATTTTTTTAGGAACTACAAATATCACATAATCGTTAAACATCACAAATCCTCCATATTACCCAGGAAAATAGGCAATTTTCAGTATAACATTTATAAATAAGATATCGACAATCTTGTTTTTCCGAATTTTTCATCACTAAACCTTAAGACAACACTCAAGAAGTTTTAAGTATTGTATTAGAATCTTCCGTAGCATAAAACATCTCCAGTTCCCGAACGAGTCCTTTATCGTAAGACCCAGATGGCGGGTATCGATCGATCTCCCCCTTGATGGCATCTTGAATACCTGCTTCTAAGGGTTTGAGGTCGACGTAGATGCCGTCCTTGGGCTGGAGGGTGAGGACTTTGGGGTCGAGAGGCACTGGGTAGACGGAGGAGGAGCTCTGTTTCACCTCCATCGCCGTCAGGAGGTGAAGAAGGCCGACCTTAATTCCCAACAAGGCGAATCTTAATCCTGTGGATGATCGAAGCGTTTTAGTGGTGGTTCGTGTAAGGAGGGATGCGTGGAGGAGTAATACTTAAAGCGAAAGGTCAGTAAATATTATGATATTGTGTTTGTATAAGATTAGATATTTAAGGATCTTTTCTCTCTTTCTCCCTCTACCTCTCTCTCTCACTCTCCCTCACTCTCTTTCTCTCTCCTCTCCATCTCCCTCTCCCCCTCCCTCCCTTCCTCCCTCCCTCCTTCCCTCCCTCCCTTCCTTACCTCCCTCCCTCCCTCCCTCCCTCCCTCCCTCCCTCCCTCCCTCCCTCCCTCCCTCCCTCCTTCCCTCCCTCCCTCCCTCCCTTCCTTACCTCCCTCTCCCCCTCCCTCCCTCCTCCATCTCCCCCTCCCTCCTTCCCTCCCTCCCTCCCTCCCTCCCTCCCTCCTCCCCCCTCCCCCTCCTCCTCTCCACCACCGAGCACACGAAAGGACCTACCTATACAGCTCCTCGGCCCTTGTCCAAAAGGCAGATACGAGTAAGGGATGATGGAGTCCTTCGCTCGGCCCACGAACCTCTCTGGCTTGAAGGTCAATGGGTCAGTCCAGTGTCGGGGGTCACGATGGACGTTCCACACGGGAATGATCACAGGCTGACCTCGCTCCAAGGTCACCGAGGTTCCGCCGATTCTGGAGGGAGAGGAACATGTGATGTGATTTTTTTTTATGATCGAGTAATGCTGAATCTGAAATTAATGCTGTTTACACTACGTTATTTAATTTCGGGAGTTTGTTTTTCTTTTCAGAGGACAGAGATCAAGTTTCTGCATTAATTACATAAAATTGCACCCAGTATTTACCATTTTTCATGATCTTTTTCTAATTATTTTAAAAACCGCCTCCAAATATCCATACTAACACCTACTATCACCCTTTCTATTTTTTTATTTCTAATAATCTGTCTAACGTTAATTTTTCTAGCACCGTCGTTAATTCCCTATTTTTTATACCCATTTACCTACTGGTCCTTCTAAACTCGTCTAAATACACCCTCTTCATAATGTCATTTCCAATACACTTTTCCCCCCTTTTTTCCCCTGCTAATACCCATATTCCTATTACCCCAACTAACACCCATTTCCCTAATACCCATTCCTCTAACACGCCACCAAATACCCACCACCCTAAAACCTCCCCAAATACCCTAGTCCCCCCTCCCCTTCAAAAAACAAAACAAAAAAATCTTCCAAAACTCAAAGACCCCCAAATACCCCAGTCCCCCCTCCCCTTCAAAGAACAAAACAAAAAAATCTTCCAAAACTCAAAGACCCCCAAATACCCCAGTCCCCCCTCCCCTTAAAAAAAAAAAAAAAAAAACTCACGTGTATTGCTTCGTGCAGATTCTCTCGATGACTGGCGCCGCGGGGTACAGACGGAGGGTCTCGCTCACCACGGCGTCCAGGTAAGGCAACTCCATGATGTGGTCGTGTGTAAGTTCCCCTCCATTCCTGCTGGGGGAAGAGCAGGAGGAGGAGTTAGCGATGAAGGTAGTGGGTTGAGGTACTGACGCGATGGCATGGCATAGGGGAAGGGGTGGGAATAGGGATGAATTGCTTGTAGGTGATGGTTAAAGGAAGGGAATTGGTAGGAGTGAAGGAAGAATCAGCGATGAAGGTAAGGCAGAGATGGGGGGGAAATGAGTACCAAATGGAGGAAATTGCTAATAGGAGATAGTAATAGGAAGGGCATTGATAGAATAGGGAGAAATAGGTAATAGGAAATGGGAGTTGAAACGAAGGCAGTAAGCGGGGGGAGAGGTAATTAGTTAAGGAAGCGGGTGAGAATGAAAGAAATGGGTAATAGGAAATGGTAATAGGAGAGAAAGTGATAGGAGGAAGAGAAGATGAAGGAAATGGGATAAACAGACGGGTAAAGATTAAAGAGAAAAGACAAAGCATACCGAGAAAATAATAAAAACTGTAATTGGCATTAACAATTTCTCCTTAGACATTATAAACGAAACTAATAATCATAACGAAAAAAATATAACAATAATAATAATAATGATAACAATAATAACGATCGTTATTATGACAGTAATGATATTACTACTACTACTACTATTATACTACTACTACTGCTACTACTTACAACTACTACTACTACTACTTATTACTACTTCTACTGCTACTTATTACTACTACTACTACTACTATTATTATTACTACTACTGCTATTACTACTACTACTACTACTACTGCTTCTACTGCTACTTATTACTACTACTACTACTACTACTACTACTGTTACTACGACTACTACTACTACTATTACTATTATTACTACTACTACTACTGTTACTACGACTACTACTACTACTATTACTATTATTACTACTACTACTTATTACTACTACTACTACTACTATTACTACTACTACTACTACTACTACTTCTACTTCTACTACTACTAATACTAAGACTACTAATAACAATAATATCACAACCCAAGCTCCTTCAAATAATGAAAACACATCATCCACAAAGTCCTCTCTCTCTCTAATAAGATAATGATAATAATAATAATGATAATAATGATAATGATAACGATAACAGTTATAGTAATGACACTAATGATAAGGATAATAGAAAACATGATCATACTAATACAAACAATAATGCTAGTAGTGATAATGATGGTGATGATGATGATGATGATGATGATGATGATGATGATAATAATAAAAGTAACAACAGTAATAATAATAATAATAATAATAATAATAATAATAATAATAATAATAATAATGATGATGATACTACTAGTACTACTACTAATACTACTAATAATGATGAAACAATAATAATGATTATGATAATAAACAAAATAATGATAATAATGATTATCATCATAATAATAATGGTAATGATAATAACTAAAATAATGATTATGATAAGGCTAATAATGATATTGACAATAATGATAATAATGATGATGATGATGATGACTATACATAATGATGGTGATGGTAATGATAATAATAATAATAATAATAATTATAATAATAATAATAATAATAATAATATTAATTAATAATAATGATAATCATAACATAAACAATAACATTAAGAACAATAATGATAATATTGATAACATCAATAATTATAACAACAACAACAACAACAACACATCTCCAAACAAAAGAAACCCACCATCCGCAAATTCCAAAATGGCGGCAAAACCAGAGTCCTGCTAACCTTAATTTAGCGAAGGCCAGTTCTCTCCTTAGCGTGGCTTGGGCTTCCGGGTGGTGTGCTAGGAGGTAGAGTGCCAACGACAGGGTGTTGGCAGTGTTGTCATAACCAGCTAGAAGGAAGAGGATTGCCTGTGCCGCCATGGTGTTGTCTGATAGTCCTGTTGGCAGAGGGTCGGAGTGTTAGTAGGGGTGTTGGAAGTGGGGTAAAAAATGGCCTATGGGTGTTGGAAGTGGGGTAAAAAATGGCCTATGGGTGTTGGAAGTGGGGGAAATGGACAATGGGTGTTGGAAGTGGGGGAAATGGCCTATGGGTGTTGGAAGTGGGGGAAATGGACAATGGGTGTTGGAAGAATTATTTTATCATTACCGTTATCAATATCGTCATCGCTATCAGTATCATTGTCATTATCATTTTCATGATCATGATCATGACTAATATCACTAAAATGATGATGATGATGATGACAGCAACAACAATAATTGTAATATAATGATGATATTAATAAAAATAATTATAACAGCAACAGTGATGATAACAAGAACAATAATGATAATGATAATAATAATAATAATAATTATTATTATTATTATCATTATTATTATAATCATTATTATTATCATTATAACAATAACTATAACAATAATAATAACTATCATCATCATTATCATTATCACAAGTATGATCATAATAATGATAACAATAATAACACCAATAACAATAAAGATGATGATGACAACTACAACTACCACTATCATCAACTACTACCAAAATAATCATCAGCTTTAGTACCACAAATATCTAAAAATCCCTGTCAGTGCTGAATCTTGATAAGACAGACACTCTCATCAACAGCCGCCCAGCAAGTGTGATACGAAAGATATAAAAGTAAAAAATAAAAAGCTATCTCTTTGAGCCAATGAATTAATGATTAAAAGCCCTTTCCTTATCTTTCGTATTGGTTAGAGACTATTATCACTTTAGCTTGAGCACGGCGGGCGAGGTTCAAGTTATAAATGTTAATTCTTTTTATTTCTAGGACTTCTTCGAAGGTATTTTAAATCTAGTTTTTTTTCCTTTTTTTGGTGGGGGGGATACGAGCACATCGGAAAATGTCGGAAATTATATTAACAAAAAGGGATATATCTGTTCTATACGTTTAGACATATTTATATCTTTGTCTATTTGTATAACTCTTTACAATCTATATACATACATAGAAATTATATATCTCTTTCTTATCCGTGTATTTCTGTCACTTCCAAGGCATTAAAATCGTGGATTTATTCTCTTCAGATCTATAATAAACGCTGAAAAAAACACACAAAGAATAAAAAGAGAAGAAACAAGAAAGAAAGAAAAGAAGAAAAAAGAAAGAAAATGAGAAGAAACAAGAAAGAAAGAGAGGAACAAAAAATAAAGAAAAAGGAGAAGATACAAGAAAGAAAGAAAGGAAGAAAAAAATAAAGGAAAAGGAGAAGATACAAGAAAGAAAGAGAGGAAGAAAAAATAAAGAAGAAAGAAGTTATAAGAAAGAAAGAAAAAAGAAAGAAAAAAGAGAAGATAGAAGAAACAAAGGAAGAGAAAAGAAAGAAAAAAAAGAAGATATTAGAAAAAAAGGAAGAAGAAGAAGAAGAAGAAGAAGAAAAAAAAAACCAAAAAAACACGTAAATCAATCACATTTCCGCCAAAAACCGGACCCCGTACCTTCTTTTCCGTTGGCTTTCGTCTCCATCATGAGGTCGAGAAAGTCCCCCCTGCGAATGCCGCTCTCCTCGCGCATGCGCAGCGTGTGACTCACCACGTGCCTGAAGAAGTGGAACTCGGGGCTGGTGAAGTCGATGCCCAGTTTGTGCACGACCTGGGCAAGTTTTGGCGCCACGAGGAGGGTCACAATCTTGAAGAAGAAGGAGGAATGTTAGTAATATAAGAGAGAGGAGGAATATTTATAGCAAGAGGAGTGTATGCCGTGGGATAACATGTGGTGTTGGGGCTACTTAAGGGAGGAGGAATATGAATACTAAAGAGGTGTTTATACTGTTGAGTTTCTTATGGAATGTAGGGGGAATATGAGAAAGAGGAAGAATATTTATTTCCGAAGCTGTTTATGTCGTTTAGTATCTACACGTATCTTTATCTGATCTATCTCAGCTACAATGTGGGACGCGAGATCAATTTCCTATAAAAAAATATATATATAAAAATAAAAATGGATGCTATCAGCGCAACTCAACAACCCTAAACCCCCTGATGCGCGATTGGTATATGCAACCTAATGTTGACTCTGCAAGACAACCAGACCGACCACCTGGCAATGTCGTTACCCGAAAGAGCAAGCGACAACCAACCTTAAGAGCCCTGGCAGGAGACAGTTGAAAGATCTTGGCGGCCATCTTGGGGAAGGCGGCAGCGTCGGAGCTCAGCGCCTCGCACTCGATCCCGAAGGCGCACGAGGCTATGCTGTCCATGGTGTAGCGGCCGCAGAGAGCCCGTGCCTGGGGGAGAAGGCGGACGCTTGAGATATCCTTACAGATGACTTTCAGAAAGACATGCGTATATACACACACGCACACACACACACACACACACACACACACACACACACACACACACACACACACACACACACACACACACACACACACACACACACACACACACACACACACACACACAAACACAAACAAACACCATGAATGTCCACTGAGCGCGTATCCCTCAGAATGCACAAGAAACCTATTCCCACACCCACATAACCTCCACCCACACAACCTCCACCCACATAACCTCCACCCACATAACCTCCCACCCACATAACTTCCACCCACATAACCTCCATCCACACAACCTCCACCCACACAACCTCCACCCACACAACCTCCACCCACATAACCTCCACCCACATAACCTCCCACCCACATAACTTCCACCCACATAACCTCCACCCACACAACCTCCACCCACATAACGTCCCACCCACATAACTTCCCACCCACATAACCTCCCACCCACACAACCTCCACCCACACAACCTCCACCCACACAACCTCCACCCACATAACCTCCAGTACCTCTCCATCCCCCAAACCAACAAGAACCTCATCGGACCTCAGAAAAGAAGACTAAGAACACCTACCTCGACGGGTCCCTTCGTGGCCTCCTCCATCGCCAGCCGCGTGAGGTGGGCCGCCCTCTGCGCCATCAGTGGGAGGAGCCGACGGGTCTTAGTGGCTGTGAAAGCCGGGGACACGACACTCCTGATCAGGCGCCAGTGAGCTCCCGTGGCGTTGGTCAGCATGTCGTTGGCTATAGGGTTGACCTGAGGATGGGAGGGGGATGACCTTA
>BOPN01000379.1:207750-210250 GCA_017312705.2 Penaeus japonicus
ATGATGGAAGTAGAGAAAGAGCCAAAAAAGAAAGATAAGGTGAAGAGGACTCGAGATTGAAGGAAGGAAATTGAGATGGAAGAAGTATAATTTGGAAGAAGAGAAGAATCGAAAGGAAGAAGGAAGGGAAGGATTGGAAAAATATATATTTCTTTCTTCGAGACAAATTTTTATCTAGATTGGGAAAGGGGAAGACATGCAGCGCAACACATGTTTATACGTATTAGTCTTTATCGATAGATATGACCAGATCCTTTACTGACAATGTTTTTATGAATAGCTATAGGTATTTGTGCACACACACACTCACACACACACACACTCATACACTAACATACACTAACATACACACACCAACATATAGGTAGAAAATAAATATACACATAGTCACACACACACACACACACACACATAAACACACCCACCCACATTGACACCCACACCCACCCACCTACATTCACATTGACACCCACACCCACCCACCCACATTCACACACACACACATTCACTCATTTGTCGTTTACTCCTGTTTTTTCGAGTTGTTCGAAAACTTTTTTTCGTAATCACTATCATCTACGGCAAGTGTTTATTATACGGAGTCGTGTGTGCTTTAGGGTACGCAGAGGGTAAACACCGCCCCAGGTACAAACCGAAAAATCAGACGTAATCATTGATAAAAACCATTCAAGTTATCTGTACACATAACAATGATAATGAATCCAACACACGTTGCTAATGCTATAACAATGCCTCTTCGAATCGAGAAAGTTTTCGTAGGTTGTGTCTTAAGTTCCACAATGTTTCGTACTGTGAGGACCACGTTCTGGGTACTGTCTGTGAGTGAAAACTTATGGTTCGAGATTGGGTTGGGGGGACTTGTGTAAGGAGCGTGGTTTTTGATATAACGATGTGTGTGTGTGTGTGTGTGTGTGTGTGTGTGTGTGTGTGTGCGTGCGTGCGTGCGTGTGTGTGTGTGTGTGTGTGTGTGTGGATGTTTGTATGTGTGTGTGTGGGTGGGTCTTTGTGTGTGTGTGTGTGTGTGTGTGTGTGTGTGTGTGTGTGTGTGTGTGTGTGTGTGTGTGTGTGTGTGTGTGTGTGTGTGTGTGTGTGTGTGTGTGTGTGTGTGTGTGTGTGTGTGTGTGTGTGTGTGTGTGTGTGTGTGTGTGTGTGCATGTGTGTGTGTGTGTGTGTAATGAGAAATCGTTTCATCAAAGATTCCCCAAATGGGAAAATAAGTGTTTATAGCAATAGAAATGAAATATTTCGGAAGGAATTAAACTCAAAACCAAGGACATTGCAACGTACACTAATGTCGTCAGTATTTGATAATCGTAAAATAATCTTTTCAAGGCTTCTCAATAGAATCACGTGTAAAATGATACTGTAATTAGCTCACCTTTTTGTGGTTAGTAAACACACAAAACATATATACGTCACCGTTTTTTGTTCAATCCAGTAAATGTTCTTATCTTATTAAAAGTCAAGGGGTAACATGCTTACCAGTAATTGTTTTAGGAAGGGAAAATATTCATGATTTGCTAATGTTTATGATACAATTATTCATGTTTGATATTGTGAGAATATATATATATTCGTGTATTTCCACTATCTTTAACCGTATATGGATATTCTTAATATGAATTTGTATTTCTCTCAAGACTATGTGAGGTTCAATTTTTTATTTTATTTTCAGGTTTCGCGTTATTTACATCGTCCGCCATTTTGTTGTCATTTAGAGAAAATAATCTTTTATTATCTATTTAGTCATCAAGAGATCATTTGAAAATACCGTTGATCGTAGGTGTTATCTCTTTAAATAAATTTGTCTCATCTTTTCGAATCCGTTTTAGCAAGATCTTATTCCTAAATACGTTAAAATCACGTATTTTCTTATCAAATTTAACATTAAGGATGTGGAAGATTTAGATCTTTGGTCACATGACACGTACTTCTCATTTGGCAGATTTATGAAGATATTATAATGATAATGAATTCATAATAAACGAGATATATTTCTAACTTTGCCTTCTAGGACTTAAAGAAAAACTGTTAAAAAAGCGATGGAAGTTTTCTAGCTCTTTCATCAGCAAGAATGTCAAATTTTTAAACACGAGTCAATGAGGAGACAAAATACAAATGATAAAACTTAGAAATGAAGTACCTTTTTTTTTACCCGGGAAATCGTTTCAAAACAAGTGATTCTTGATGCTATAGTTTATCTCTGATTTGAACCATATAGAAAATACGAAATACGAAAAAACGAAAGCTATGAAATACGAAAAAAGAGGTGAACAAAGAGAGGCTTAAGTGAGTCTGACAGAAGTATTCTCTTAAGGTTTTGGTAGAGTATGCCTTTAAAATTTATGATAGCTAACTCTGAATGCCATGCCACGTATCAGTGAGTTTATTTCATGGCTGCCAAATGAGACTGGCCGACTGTGTTTCTTGAAGACTTATTTCATAAACAATTAGGTTTATTCCATCATAATGCGTGTAGTTC
>BOPN01000379.1:242750-250250 GCA_017312705.2 Penaeus japonicus
TCACAGAACACATGCAAACACAATAAGCAATACACACTATACCATACACCCTAAACACTCTTCAAAACTGCAGGAACTCCCACACGTATCACACACACACTAAGGGAGTGCAAAGCCTAGACAAACAACGTATCATATCTTCCTTATAGCTTTGGAAATATGGAAAAATAATTGCTATCTATAGTTTTCCTACAAAACTTGTCATTACAAATATAAAATACATACACCAAATTAATAAAAAGCTAAAATCCAGAAAAAAAAACTTTTCCGTTTTTTGTTATCAGACACTTCAATTCCTTTATTACCCTAGAATTCAATGTTTATCATTAAATGTACTTGTTAATGTACTTATTATGTACTTGTTAATGTCCAGCATATAGTTTGTACTGCGAGACTTCAGAAATGCTTTTCCATACGAAAATTGATTTAAAACATTGCTTTTATTTTTCTATTTTTTTTTGTTTTGTTTAATCTGCATCCTGACCAGGCTAATGAACTTGTTATTTCTGTAATAAACTTTATTGGTAATAAACACTTACAGCAAGAATAAATTCAGTGAACTAAAATAATGAAATGTCTTTGTGTTCTGCTTATAGCATTTAGCAGCTGCTAAGGTTTGAGCTTACTGCTGTTTCATTTTGAATTACAGACAAAAATAAATAACTTTAATGTGAGACAGAGGGAGTAATATCATAAATATTCAATTTACTTTATATATATATATATATATATTTCATTATACAAGTGCAAGAGTGTACAAATATGCACAAGTGTTCATGTGTACACCCTGAGTCATTTTGTGTCTAAAATACTGCCCTCCAAGATGTGTCTTTTCCGTTTACTTACAAAGTTGTGTCATTTCCAGTTAAAAGAAAACATGCTAAATGTTGCACGGACAACAGAGCTTCCAGGCTCCTGTTACAACTGCACCCTAAACGTAATTCTTATCCACTGCTAGTGATAAAACTTCAAGCCATGAATGCAATTCGAGAATTCCAATGTCAAAGCATTTTAACTCTAGCTCTAAAAGTTGAAATGAAGATACACATGGAGTCTTACTTGGATCTAGACCGGTATAAAGCATAGTCTATCATTATTCTTCAATTTTTCACCTAATGCAAACTTTAAAATATGTTAAGCAACACTAAAGCACATACAGTACACCTCAACTCTGGAAGTATACGATGAGTGTACATTTAGAATAATTCTGTAGAGCAAAATAGTTTCAGATTGTTAACCAATGTCCCTTTTCATTTGAAATGTCCGATAAATAGTCTCTACAGGTTACAGAATTATTGCAAAACCTTGATCTTTCAATAAACAAAAGTAAAACACAAAAATGATATCACTTCACATTGTCCAGGTTAAAAAACATGGACAACTACCCCTCAGCATCAGTACTTGTCTCCATCTGTCCTAAAAAAATCTTTGCATATTACTTGCCATACATATTCCACCATGCGCATTGCACTGCTACATGTGGTCTAGAAGTTGATGACGATGCCTCTAACGTATCCTAAGTGTGAGGTTGAGGCACAGCTCTCAATAGTTAGAGAATAGTGTACACCAAACTTTATTGTCTTACAATAAACAAGAAGGTATGGCTCGACTACGGGTCTGGGATTATAGGATCAAGAGAGGAGAGCAAGAGAGAGATCTCAAATTTGAGTAATGGTACTAAGTATAGAAAGGTAGGGACAATTTGAGAGGTTATGTGTAGTATATTTAAGTGTTCCTGGAATATATATTTTTAAAGCTAATACCATCTGTAGGTTATAAAAGTATGTTTATCATCCATATTGCAATGACTACATCAATTCTACTTAATTCTTTAATTTCTAAAAATCTTAGGTTAATAGATCAGTATCCAGGAAACTCACATGGGCAAAAAATATGCCTTAGTGTTCCTGACTACCATTCACCATAAAAAGTTCCTCCATTTCTACATTAAACATCTCAAAATAAACAATCCATTTAGCTGCCTTCAAGTCATAGTTACACATAACCAATGTTCCTTTTCTAGCGGTATATTTACATAGTGATAAATTTGTTCCCTTTTTAATATCCTTGTTTTTTTTTCCCTAACTGTTTTCTTGAACCTGTTTAGCATTAAACATGAAACAAAGATATAAAAATACTGAGGCTGTAACCCAAGTTTAAGGGCGTACTGCTGGTATACTGGGTGGAAAATCTATGGGAATTTGATTTTAAAGCACTGACAAATTAAAGGATGTTCTAGCAACACTCTCCTGATGCTTTGCCATGATAATTCAAGTCCCCGCTTGTTAAAATCCACAGGATTGAAACTCACACTCAGGTATTTCAATTGCTTGCATGAATAATACTATTTTATGCTATCATTTATGAGTTTCAATCATCAGCTTTCATATGTTTCAGCATTATCATTATAAACGGACCTTTTTCTACTTGTGACTTTGTTGTCTTAGACATTAACGAAGCCGAGATTGTGTTGCAAAGACTCATAAGAATAAAAGTAAGGTGACGGAAGCATTCCTCTCTGCTCGTAAGAGGATGAAAAAAAAAATTCCTTGAATGCAGACAAACAAGAGATAACTTGTGCTTGAAGAAAGAGAAAGAGAATTAAAGGAAAGGCACAGTTTCGATGAGGAAGAGCTGCAGGATGAAGTGTGTCTTCATCAGCACCTTTGCAAAATATGCCCCCAACAAGTACGCGCTTTGAAGCAGACGGTTAAATGCACTGCTGCAACATCCATCCCCAACTGGAGGTAAACAGCAAACTTCCCAGCATAGATCCTCAGTATTGATTATAACAAATCCATTAACATGTACCTTCAAGTGAAAGATGCATCTAGGAAGTCCCTCTAAAAGGAAAATGAGGAGCATTATTCTTATGAAGTTAGACCACAGAGCAGGAGCCTATTGGTACTGACAGAATACATTTTTTGAAAATCATTTTTTCCTTTGAATCGATACAGAAGCATTCCATCTGATGTTTGTTTCATAGCATGGTCTACGACTTACATTAGCTTTTTTTTTTTTTTTTTTTTTTTTAGCTCCGGGGGAAAAAGTGCAGACATCTGTGAAATGTGTCAACTAACTCATTTTTAACATTCGGGAAAAGTGGAGAACACAGCTCTATAATGATTTAAATCTGAGTTATAAACATTTAAAGTTGGGATTACTTCTGAGGATATATTTTGCCTTATCATTCTAATTTTTAAAAGTATCATCTTAAAAACATGTACACACTCATGTAGGCGCTTTGGCTATGATCTTGACTGGTGCACAATTTCCTTAACCAGTAAAACAACCAGTAGTACACCCTTAAGTGACTAATGAGAAAAAAACTAGTACTTTGATCTCTGTCAACATCATTATATCTCTTGATCATCCTTCACTGATTAATAAAGAACAAATTTTCTTGAAAGAATCATTTTCGTATCACAATGATTAGGAAGAAAAACAAAGCAAAACAAAAACAACTAACATGTGTTTCATAAGTATATTCCCTTTTACTTTTTTCTATGCTTCTTTTCACTTCCATCAACAGTACTGGAAGTATAATACTGTGTTTTGCATCTCGTCTTAAATCAAACCCTGGGACACCATCATAAAATAATGAAATAATCATCATTTACTACTACAGGTATTTGTGGCAATTTCCTAACAGGCCTAAAGAATAACCAAATTAATCAGAAACTCTTTAAAACAAAGTAACATTTTATAATCCCACTTGTGCTATATAATACAATTCATGACAACTATAAGACCTGTATCTAATTCCCTTTCAAAGAGGAAACCTTTCACAAAAAAAATAAAGACCATAATTAAACGATATCACAAAACCTCATAATTAATAATAATCATTCGCATGAAACCAACTCTCAACTCTTGCTGATTATATATATCAATAAAAAAGATCTTATACACCCTCCCCCTAAGTCACAATTTATTTCTAGAAATGGTGAATACTTTTCAGTCATAAGTTTTACATTCTTTACCACATCTAGTAAGACCATACATTTAGTCTTTATATGTAAATCGTACTCAAAATGAAAACTACATACATATACGTCATATATAGGTTCCTTTATACACTGTAAGTTATTCACCTAGAAGACAAAACCAAAGAAACTTTGGCTATACAAAACACCAACTTTTCACCCATTATATAATCCTTTTTTTATCTTTTCTGTGTTCAACAATTTCAACCGGTGTTAGAACCACTACAAAGTCATATAGTGAAGTGTGATTTTAAGTAGGTACTTTAAAGCAATCTGATCCTTAAGCCAAATAGCTTTAATGCATTCCTATCTCAAGTGACATAATTAGGCCACTACTGAAGAAAATAAAAGGTTGGTTGGCATACCCTCTTGCCCAGAAAAATCCCTCCATCTTGGAAAAGATAATCACGACAAAGTGAAAGTGTGAAAAATATTCATAATCTCCGTCCAAGCAACCACAATTGGGGTGTGTCAAGTACTTGTAATACATTTAAATCTCAAGCCTTTACGGAAAATAAATAAATAGATAAAAATAAATATATAAAACCATAAAAAAAATATACAGACATTCAAATAGACAGAAAAGTGAGGGACACTAACCAACTATTTCTTTTTCTATGCAGCCATACTGTCTTAAGTCATGCAAGTTTCCTTGTATCTTCACTGTAACAAAGCATTAATCAACATTACAGATGTCCCAAAATCCTGTATTCATGAAGACACTCTTAATAAAGCAGATATAATATTCAGCTTAATCCTGAGTTTGATAACACAGAATAACAAATTATAAGCACATTGCCATAGCTCTTCATGTGAAAATTACACACAATATTTCGATAAACTGCTAAATGCCTGACTAGATGAATAAAATAATTTATATTAATGTATTTGGTATAATGCATCCATAATACATCTGCATGGATTACTCTGTATAAAACCATTAATCGTATCCATATAAGGGGCTACAAATACACATGCATATATATATATATTTACATATCCATAACATTTTCCATAGGAGAACCAGTAGACAAACTACAAGGCAACGAAGAAATTTTCCTCAAGTTCATTGTGATATCTGAATTATATGAGAATGAAGCAAGAATGAAAACTCAGGATTAAGGGGTGGAAAAAATAGATAAAAATAAAATAAATACATAAATAAATTACCATACAAAAGATGCAAGCCAAAAACATAAATCAATAATCTTTCTTTGATTTTTAGGCCTGAACAAAACTGGCACCTGGTTGTTTGGCATTCTGAGTGCCATTCTTTTCCTCTGTTAACTCTATACGTCACAGTCACTACGACAGCCCAAACCTAGCATGAATTTCAAGCAGGGGATTAAACACCTGACCTCTTGGGAGAAAAAATTAGTGGCGATCTTCACTGACTAGCTGTTGATATGGGAAATGAGAATACATTTTCATTCTTCATATAATAATCATAACAATAATCATCAGAAAAATGTAAAATTACGAGATTCTTACTTTAAAAAGGCCCTTTTCTTAGAGGCACTTACTTCTTGCAACCTTCACCTGTATATTCTATTTTTCTTGATAATACAAATGAACTTTCATTCTTCAAATTCTGAACAGCATTACATTAAAAAAATAAAAAAAAGTCCTTAACTATACCAAGTAGAGGTGTTTGTATAATTTTTCATTGCTCGTACTTTTCTAACGTATAATGATCTGCAGTAGTAATATCTATATACACATCTGAATACTGTTCTTTACTGTTTGCAATCATATCAAATACTGGCACACACTGGGAGATAAAATGAACTTCCCATCACCAACCTTGTATACTGTCATCTCTATTTATCTTTATTTTCAACATTAAAAACCCAACATCATGCCAATGCAACTTGATCAGGAGTGCCCAGCTAATTCATGTAATTATATAAACATATATATCTACTTGATGGAGTAAGATATTCTCTCTAACTGCCAAGGAAAAAAAACGATGGAAATAAAGATGAACATAACAAAATTGGGCTGTTTGTTCATTATGCTGCTTCAGTGTACCTTACTTAAACATCATAGATAATATACTTAATGAACTGTATCTGCTCTTTAGAGTTTCAAAGAAAAAGACTAAATATATATATTTTTTTCAAATCCTCTTTGCTTTTCATTTTTTTTCTTATTACTTTTTTTCTATTCTTTTCTGTTTTATTCAATCTTTCTCCCCTTACATGGGACTCTGGGCCTTATCTCCCGCCAATCCGATCAATGTTCTGCGGATCTCCTCATTGACCTGGTCGTCGTCTGGCACCTCCGATAACACCCAAGTATCGTCCGTGCTCTTCAGAGACTCGCGGCACACGGGGCACGTCTTGTCCACAACAGACCTGTGGGGGAAGTGATCAAAATACAGCTGATGTATTCAAGCCATTCTGTTCACAAGAGCATGTTGAAGAAAATGGCAAACTCATGAGATGTAACATAAGCTGCATTATGAGTCTAGTTTATCAATGGGACTTAATTCTCTTCAGTGTCAAAGGGCCATTGCCATCTGTAAAAGGCTCAATCACTTTAGTTACAAGAAGTAGATTATTATGTGTTAGTAAAAGTAAATACATTATGTGTATAATAAATAAATAAATAAATAAATAAATAAATAAATAAATAAATAAATATATATATATATATATATATATATATATATATATATATATATATATATATATATATACACACACATATATACAGATTCATACCCAGAAACACACACACACACAGTACATTTTTTAGTATTATACAATATAAACTTGTGGTTAAATCAATTTCAACAAGGAACATCTTGTATCTTTTCCAAGAAATACCAACACATTTTAATCTGTTCTTGACTGACCTTAATAACAAATATGTGGACAAATTTGTTTAAATACAGAAACCCATCAACTCTTTACAAAAATTCCCTTCTTATTAATACAAGCAGGATACTATGCTTTGACTTTAACAGATGCATCTTCATATATGTTCATGAATTTCATTGTATTTTAAAAGTTCAGCTATCAAAAATGAGCTAAGTTCTATGCAATCCATCAATAACATTTTGATGAAGTTTCGTGCCAGCATCGTGCGAGTGCTGCTATGCCTGTGTAAATATAGAATTATAACCTGCAAAAGTAGTACGATTGGTGAGTAGTTGTTCTGCCCTACAAAATGCTGGTCAAAACATCTACATTATGTCTCTGCTCTTTCTATATTTGTAAAGTTTCTGTTATAACAATGAAAAAAAGAATCTTGTGTAAATAAAATCCTTTAGTCCTACAAAGAGCCATTCTTCCAATGGTCAAGGCTTTTCAACATTTCAAATGGCTTTCATTTGCTAAACTTATCCTTGTCAGACAACAAAATTCAACCCACTTGCCTGTTAAGGTGTTAGGAAAACAGTTATGCAAACATGTAGGGTTAGGGAAATGCACCTTATGCAAGCCAGAACAAATATAAGCAAGCATCAGACATACAAAATAACCTTGCAATATTTCAGTGCACAAATGGG
>BOPN01000379.1:257750-277750 GCA_017312705.2 Penaeus japonicus
AAGGGAGTTAAAAAATAAAAGACAATGCTGTTAGAATCCATAATGTATTACAGAATGATCTCTTGCTTAACAGTGAACACATCTATCCTTTTTTCATCTTTGTGTAATTGGATTTCCACAAAAAATACATCATAACGCATGGTGTGTGTAAGAATAGATGGGGTTTGAAGGAGAAAAGTGGTTTTATTCTGACAAAAATTTAGGAAAATAACTGATTATCATTAACCTGTACTTATTTGGGGATGCATAAGAAAAAAAAGAGAGGAAAAAAAAAATTATATATTTTCTTTCATACTGCCTATGATGAGTGGAAAAAAATAACTTACCCTCAGTTTTACTAGTTGTTTCAGGAAAGCTGGCTTCTAGATTTCTCTTTCAGTATCACATATTGAACAAAATTTTAATAACACTTCAACTGCAGAGTAGTTCATTATTTTCATTTTTTTTGTCACACAAAATAACGAGTGTCTTGTAACTGTAGCTCCATGCCAAAAATAAATAAAATTACAATTCCCGAGCTAGTAGAGAAGCATCCACTTGGAACCGATGTCTCACAGACCTTGAGACCAGACGACTTTTAATACTTTGTCAAATCTTTTTACATTCATACAACTACAGCAATTCAGCACATGTGCACTGAGTCCCTTTAAGCATGCTACTTTGTTTCTAAGCTAAATTTCAGTTGGGCAAAAGCAAAAGAAGACTTTATTTCCTTCTTTCTCTGCAGTTCTTCATGATTCACTGATCATTCTGGCTCATCTGCCTCATCTAAGCTCTCCAGGAGCATCAGTTTGGCTGCCAGTGCTGAGCTGAAGCTCTCTCTGTAGAGGGGGCTGATGTTGTCCAACAGTGCGTAAGGCGTCTCGTAGTATTGCTCTAAAGGTTCGCTGTTGTCATCGTGCTTTCTGCTCACAATCCTGGTGATATAATTTATCCGATACAAGTATTTACAACACACACACAATAATAATATTAAGAAATTATGTAATTAAGAAGAGGCAAGTACACCTTCTTCAAATCAGAAACTATTTTCTAGAAGAAAACTGCATATGGCATATGAGACAAAGCAAAGGCAAAATTAAGCATTAAAATTAATAAAGAAAGAAAGGAATATAATATATACATATAGTTTATAATATCCTACGCTTTGTATACCAAATATAAACATATTATATGACATGAACACTAACCACTAACTGGAAACAGACTATCAAACATACATTCTCTATGTAAAATACAGCCTTAACATGCTTTTCCATTATCCTAGGTAAAAAAAATAAAAACAGGAGGAAAAGAAAAGGAGATAAAGGGAATAGAGGAGGAGGAGGGGAAGGAGTAAGGGGAGGGACAGCAGAAAACGGATAAGAAAAGTATTAAAAAAAAGAAAAGAAGAAAAAAAAAAAGATGAGGAGGAGGAAGAAGAGAGGTAGGAGGGGGGGGGAGGAGGAGGAGGAGGAGGAGGAGGAGGAGGAGGAGGAGGAGGAGGAGGAGGAGGAGGGGGAGGAAGAGGAGGAGGAGGAAAAAAAGTAGAAGAAGAAAGGAAAAAAGAATATCAATAACTGCACTCTTACTCTGAAGTGCCATACTACCCGTCTCCTTTACAAAATGTGTGTATTTCCGGCCCTTCCTTCCCAATGAACTTGGCACAACCAGCTGAGCAACATGATCCCTGTGGCAAACCAAGACCCAAGGTTCTCCTCTGTACCATTAGCCTCACCACTACACAAAAGCTTGCAACTCAGCTCTCAGATTATTGCTATTGCCTTATTGATAAGACTTGTAAGGATGTAATGAACTACAAAAAAAGAAAGAAGAAAGATATAAATGAAAAACAGAGGAAAAGAATGGAAAGAAGAAGAGGAACAAAAAAACATATCAGAAAAACTATACAAAGGGCAACATTACCAAGGAAAATACTCTATACTAATAAAAACTGACACACTTATAGAAAGAAAGAAAAATAGAGAGAGAAAGGAGAGAGATTGAGGGAGGGGAGAGAGAGGGAGGGGAGAGAGAGGAGAGGGAGAGAGAGGAGAGGGAGAGGGAGGGGAGAGAGAGAGAGAGAGAGAGAGAGAGAGAGAGAGAGAGAGTAGATAGATAAATAAATAGATATATAGATAGATAGAGAGAGGGGGGGGAGAGTGAGAGAGAGGGAGAGAGAGAGATGGAGAGAGAGAGAGAGAGAGAGAGAGAGAGAGAGAGAGAGAGAGAGAGAGAGAGAGAGAGAGAGAGAGAGAGAGAGAGAGAGAGAGAGAGAGAGAGAGAGAGAGAGAGAGAGAGAGAGAGAGAGGGAGAGGGAGAGAGAGAGAGAGAGAGAGAGAGAGAGAGAGAGAGAGAGAGAGAGAGAGAGAGAGAGGGAGAGAGGGAGAGGGAGAGGGAGAGGGAGAGGGAGAGAGGGAGAGAGAGGGAGGGAGGGAGGGAGGGAGAGAGAGAGAGAGAGAGAGAGAGAGAGAGAGAGAGAGAGAGAGAGAGAGAGGGAGAGGGAGAGGGAGAGAGAGAGGGAGAGAGAGAGGGATTGATATAGAAAGAGAGAGAAAGAGAAAGAGAAAGAAAAAGAAAGAGAGGAGTAAGAAAGAGAGAAAAAAGAGAGAGAGAGAAAGAGAGAAAAAAAAGAGAAAAAGAAAATGAGAGAGAAAGAGAAAAAAAAAGAAAAAGAGAGATAAAGAGAGCGAAAAAAGGGGTCGTGGCCTAATCCTCCCGAACGACCCTTTGAAAAGCAACACAGAAACACCCCACCTCCGTACCTGAAACCAGAAGCCGTCAGTTCGATGCAGTACGAGTTGTTCTCTCTGGTGGTGAGGTTGAAGAAGATGGTGGTGTTGGAGGAAGGGAGGGACGAGATGCTGATCTGGGAGACACAGTCTTTTACGTCCTGGATGACAGCCATGGCCTCCACATGCCACTCCTCTTCGTCATGCACTCGCTCCTCCTGACTGTCCTCCATTCTGTTGGTGTCATGCTGGAGGGGATAAAATGCATTCATGTCTTCTCTTCATGGGAGTAATGACAGCTATAACCGTACGCACTTAGAGCAATAATCTTCTTCCGGAATTACTTCTCCCACATTTTCTCTCTGAACGATTTTACTTCTCTTTCAATTAAAACCAAGTCAGGCCTGTAAAACCATATCATACTGTCAATAGTTCTAGGACAAACAAAGAGCTGAAAAGTCTCATCCAATCCATCACAGGTGCTTGAGTTAGTCCTGTATGTATTCCAATATCTTATGCACAATATTCTTATTCTATCATGTAATGTTTTGAAAGCTTCATATCATTCACATACTATACAAAGCTTATAAAAGAAATAATTTGACCTGAATATTTTAAAAACGAAAACACATCTATTGATGCACCACCATAAAGAGAGTGTATGTTGTATATCAATAATAAAGAACATAAATAACTACCCACAATTACATCAGCAAAAAGCTAATGCGTTTGGGAATGACTGATTCTTCTTCCTTACTAAGTAGCCTTCCTTAAAAGCCTAGCCCAGGTACCTTCCCCTTTCTCCTCCCGTTAATGGGATCTGCTACAGAAACCTACTAAATACAAGGAGTTACACAATCATATAAGATGCTCGTGTAACTCCCAGGTGTTACAACACTGATCATGTTGCTAGGTGCTTCTTTTAAATCCAATTTAATTAAAAGCAATAATAATGGTGACAACAGCTACTAATTTATGATGATTATGTCCATGGTTGTGAAGAATATATAATTATGAAAGTAATGATGATAATAGCAATATCAAACACAACAATAATAATACCCCTTGTACCAACACTCAAGCAAGCAGAAAAAAAAACACACACACACACACACACATACATACATATATATAAAACCACAATTAAAAATAATGGAACCTTCATGGTCATAGTTACTTCAGGACAAGAACAAACATTTTTAGTATAGTGTTTGGAATCATTGTTTCTAAGATAGGTATTTATACTACTGACATAAATTTTGAATCTAGAAATTGTGGCTTGGCTGGCTGGGAGGGGAGTGATTCTTGCAAGCACTCTTTGCTCAAGTACCTTCTCTCTCTTTTACTCATGCATGTAACACAAACACAAACAGACAGACAGACACATACACATACACACAATGAGCCACACATATACACAGGCATCCACACAGTAATACATTTATTACAGATACTAATATACATACACACAGACACACCCACACATGCTTATAAGTCCAGGCTTCGTAGAAAAAATAAATAGATAAGATAAACAAGTAGAAGTCTCATGACAAAAAATAAAACAACAAACAAACACGCTGAATAAACAACATGAACTTAGACGTAACACGCATAAAAATAGACCTGTCAAACTCACGGTTCCTGATCAGCGGGAGTTTCTGACTGCTGTGCTTTTCTCTAATATCTCGCTGATAAAAAGGGTTATCTGATAACCAATGCACTACCAGCACCAGATGACACATGTACTTAACAGCCTAAGATATAGACACCTTACACATGGTCCTGATTGCAAACTAATCTCATACATCAAATACATCAAGAGTCCATATCTTCTTCATAATCCTGAACCTTAATTAAGATGTTATCATAACAAAAGATAACAAATCAGAATAGAACTATGCAAAGTGAGAGAAAAAACAAACAAACTAAAATAATATTCATAAAGAAAAGATATAAAAATATACTTTGTATCTATATTATTTGCAGGTAAGGTAAGCCCACAATCTCTTATCAAGGTATGCTGCCCTGTTACAGGTTAATATATAATTTTCATGTTGATCACATGTTCTTTCATGATTTGCTCAGAGTCTTACATCTACTTACCTATTATAATTTACTGTCATACAATGACTTCAACTATCTGATCTACCCATCTACAAAACCTATAATGAACACTGCTAAGTCAGTCCAAATAAATAGGAAGTGATGGTCATAGGTGAACCAAAACTTAAAAAAATACAAAATGGTTCTGCTCTCAGCTAAACTTCTAATATAATGTTCTTCTAAATACACAATTTCATAATTTGTGCAATATCAATCAGTAAGCAAAGACTAAGTTTGTACCTAAAGCAATCTCCTTTTGATTGCTTTTAACCCAATCCCGACGGGCCTGGCAAGAAGTGGCAACCCCCTATGCCGGGCCTATGCAATATTGCATTGGGAACGTCACACTGGTGTGTTGCCCTGTCATCAGGCATTTAGCCATGTCACATGGGTGTGACACACTGTCATCATTGGGTTAATACTGCATACGCATTCTTTGGATATCAATTTCCTTCCTCATATACATAATCTGCTTCTGCTTTGGTGATCCAAGGCAAAAAATACAATGGTCCATATACTATAATAATTGCATAATATAATGCCAAAACTCTGAGCATCATTACAAAGTACAGCTGGTTCAATCTAGTGGCATTTTTTTTTATCTCTCTCTTCTATTTTTAGAACATGAACCACTAAAAGATGGGGTTCTCAACTCTTTTCCCATGAACCCTTCCGAGATGGGCCACATCTTAAGATGTTCAACCTTGACTGGGCATGTAAAGATGTGTTTTCTATAAATTTCTAGAGTTATAATATGATATACGAGCCCATGTATGGTGCATTAGCAAGGATTGGCACTTTCTAAAATACGAGCTAATAAAAGTATGACAAAATCCTATTCTAAATGTACAAGCCCTACTTCCCAGCTCTATATATTTGTATATATAAATTTGCAAATCTAACCTACAATTGTAAATGAACAGAAAAAAACAAAGAAGATAAGAATACAAACCAAGAAAAGAAAGAAAGAAAGAATGGAAAAAAGGTGTCTCAACCCACCTTCATTACCTCTTTCGTATAAGGATGGCAAGTGCCTAGGATCAAGCAGTGGGTAGATCTATGCAAATCTATATTCCAGACTTTAAAGAAATTAATCCATAAGTCCTATGTTTTCTTCACAACCTTGGCACAACTAGGCCTAAGAATATCAGTTTTGCTTTAATTTCACTGAATATCTGTTGTGAAAGCATAAATACGCCTGTGACAGTAATAGCGAATGACAGAAATAAGCAAATTAAATCAAGAACCATTAAATCCAAGCGTTTATCTCTCTTTAATGTGAAAATTCGTAAGAGATTTTCAGAAAATTACACTCCCTATAGATAAAATCAGTGACTCACTCTTTACTCATTATTAACAGGGGATTACCTCGACATGCCTTATTCACATGAGTCATTTACATGCACAATCCATTAACCACATTGAATGGTGTTCAATTCTATGAATCATTATCAATTGTTTAATGGTGTTTATTGATACGCACTTGTGGACAGCAGACGTAACTAAAAATGCTGCCTTTTGTACACACGGTCCTGAGGTGTGTCACTGCATAGTAAATGGCATATTACCTCTTTTATCTCGCACTCAAAGCCATTTAATGTGACGATAACTACAAAGGCTGCCAACAGGGAGGGAAAATTTGAAGAAAGGTCTTGGGGGAAAAAGGTCTTCCGATCGAGTCAGAAGACATAAGGTGAACCATAACCTTTTTTTTCGCCTTTAACCTCCAAAATCATTGATTTCTCACATCTTAGGGTTATTAATTAGTATACTCACATGCTCTACTGTTAAACGGTTGGCTACAATAATGTCGTACTACCACAGAATCATCAACTAATTCCACAAAATCAGCGACGTTGGTCTACCAGCTTCTCTTGGCTTTCTGCTAGTCTCTTCAGCTCCCCAGCGACCGCGGGCCTATCTCGTTCTGGTTTCCTATTTTGTTTTCTGTTGGGATTATTGAGCTACAGCCGGTTTTTTTGTAGTGTTATGAATGCGTCTTTTTGTATATATTAGAGTGATTATAGATTGTAATGGAATACGGATGGAACTTCGTGTGTGTTTATTATTATTTTATGCCAGTTCTCCCTTATTTTGGTAGAGTATAGCTACTCAGCAATGGTCTTCTCTTATTGTCTGTGCTGTTTTTCATCATCTCTTCTAGTTGTTTTATCATTACTATAATGATCCTCATACTAATCATCATCATCATCAGTATCATTTTATCATTACCATTACTAATGCAGTAGTAATATTTTTGTCCATAACATTACCATTAGTTTTTCATCACTATCATTATTACCATTAACACTTATGTCATGATCGCTAATACCCATTATCGTTAGTATTACCATTATCATTAGTATCATCACCAATGATAAAGATAACTGATAATTATGATGATACAATAATTAAGAATAATCATAATATGGTAATCAGTATCATCATCACACGCACACTCGTGTTTGTTTATCTATATATATATATGTGTGTGTGTGTGTGTGTGTGTGTGTGTGTGTGTGTGTGTGTGTGTGTGTGTGTGTGTGCATGCGTGCGTGAGTGAGTGTACATGACAAAGACACTGAATGACGACAAGATGCATCCCTCAACTCGGACGCCTGTGACCTCGAACTACTCCTGTCCAAGGTCCAAACAAGCCATCGTGTCCGACTGTCAGAAACTGGACCCTGAGGAATGAATACCTTGAGGAATGTGACAGCTCTGTACCACGACGGATAATCTTTCTTTCTATTGTACGTCCGGCTAGAACGTGCTTCTGACGCCCGTATTATGGTAATGGTATTCATGAAGGTAAAACGTGGTCCTTTGTTTTGTTTTGGGTCTTTTTTTTTGCCTCTTGTAGTTAAAGTACGTGGTCCCAAAACACTATTTCAGCGCTCTTGGCATTTCTTTCATCTCTTTACATTTTACGATACTTTATATATTAATATTTTAAAAGAACTGGGATTTGAAATATTGCACCATCCGTTGTATAATATCCATCACGAATTAATCTATAGAATATGAAGTTGAATAAGTCTGCTCTTCAAGAATCAATTATCACAGAGCAAGCGAACTAGACGACGAAATTAGCCCTTTTGGCTTTTCTTTGCTGAATTATGGATGACTCAGTGACGGATGTTGAATGCATCATCTTTCATGTGCAAGAGGTCTCCAGAAGCTGTGCGTGAACTATATGTGTTTTGGCACACTCTTTTTTTTTCTTTCTTTTTTTTTTTCTTTAGTAATGGCAAAGGCTCGAAAGATACACTCGTCCGGATCTATGTTCCTATCTAATTGACAGCGATACTGGAGTATGTAACATTATCGGAAAAAAATAGGAAGAAAATACCAAAATCCACTGGGGCTCTGCAACCCGGTCATTATGAGATAAAAAAAAAAGCACACACTATTCTCACTGTGAACTGGAGAGATAAGCGAGAAGCGACGATACTGATGTTTGTTCATAAAGGTGAGTGATTACTACAGGGGAAAAAAACAAGATCTCGGGACTGGCGAGACACTATCAAGAAACATACATTGTATATTAGATTAAACAGTGAGTTTGTGGCTTGTTGGTGGGTCGGATATGACGATAAAGTCGACTGAATACCCGGTATGTGGCATGAGATTTTTTTCCCACCTCATTAGCTGTCCTCAACACACCCACTCTTTACCTTGCAAAGGCAGAAACAGATTCACACTTAAGAGAATCTATCCGTAGCATCAAGTAAAATAATAGTAATATATGGCACACGGAAAACGCAACCAAAAAAATTGTCCACAAACAAACATCACTCGTTTTCAAGAGAGATATACAATGTCGGAGATATTTGAAAACAACCGTGTGTCGTGTAAGTGTTATGTCATTGGTCCACGCTCGTTGCTAAAGAGAGAAAAATAAAATAATAGAATGAGAAATCCGTTTTGTTTAGTTTCGAGGGAATATTGCGCCATGGTTGTCTTGTAAGTTAGAATGTATATGGGAGTGTTTGTAGTTGTGGGAAAGCTTACTCCATCCCGTGTGGTTGTTTTGACCATGTCTTTCTATTATTATTTTACAGATAGTAACTTTTTGAGTTCTGCAATGGTGTCATCTTTGTATCTTATTTCTGCTATTATTAAATTCACAAATGAAGTAAACAGTATTAAGAATTTTTCAACTAATTCTTGCTGATTTACAAGAAAATGTAAAACAGGATACAGATACAATGCAAAATAGGATAGGGAAACATATCTTACAGATTATTTTATTTCATACATTGGATGTATCACTATTACAGTTGTTTAGATCAACATTAGTAATTGAAAAAGATTTTTGTAATACGTTAGAAAATCAAAAGGAAGAACTACCAAAAAACGATAAACAGACAAAAAAATGTAATTATTTATGAAAAAAAAAAAAAAAAATCAGCACAAACGGATAGTGATATTTAGAAAACTCCATAGTTAATGTGTGTAATTCTATCAATCTTTCAATAGGTACAATCATATTTCCAATCAATTATGAATTTAAAGAACTACCCAGCAAACAAAAAAGATATACATATATATCTTTTTACCTTTTGATAGCTATTATCATCATGCGGTTTTAACAAAAAAAAAAAAAAAAAAAAAAAAAAAAAAAACTAGATGTTCTATGCCTGAGTGAGTTAATTGTAATGTAACCAGAAGGCTGGGCTTAGTGGATGACTCAGGGATGGACCAGTGTTTGTAGTGTACCCACTTTAACTCTCTAGGAGACTCAGTTATTTATCTAATTTTCTCATTTGATGTTTTTTGTATGTATCTTACTCTCAATTTAATGTTAAACATTGTTTATGATGTTTAATTCTTAATCAAACCTTTTAAAAATTATTCTACGGTATTTGCATTCACTCTCTTGTCCTGTCTAGATCCTGTTGGTCTGAACAGTATATAACAACATTAGTCATATCTTCTGATCATTTGAAAGGACACGTTAGTATAAAGTTGTGCAATTATGTACCCATTTGTTTATATATAAGTACCTTGTATGAGTAAATAAAACGACCCTTGAATTCGATCTCTGTAATATATTCATATTAAAACATCTTCACCATAAACTACTTGTAGAGTTTGTCCGTAAATACCCTGTAAGTTGACTTGATTTTAGTTTTCTTTGATTGTTTATCTAGAAAAAGAAAACGGGAAAAATAAAGGAGAGGGTAAATTTATGTATTTATGCGTGTTTATCTATGTGATATTTGCTTAGTGAATTGATGTGTCCAGCGCCGGCCTTAAGCCAATCGTGCAATTGCTCCCAATTTGGCCTCGAGCCTAATGGGGCCACCGCTTGAGTTTAATCTATTAACTCACATTCATTTCTTTACATTTCTTTGATTCTACAGACCTTGGTGCACGTTAGCTGAGAACCTAAACCCACCAAAATTGTACTCAGTCGGACCCTTCACCTCCTTAAGCCGGCCCTGGGTGTGTCACCAGGATACTAATGTGCAAAAGTTACTGAATAATTGTATAATAATTAATGTGTGGGTTGTTTATGGCCCAGGTATCAATTGATAAGAATTTAGCGGTTATGTAGAGGTTGTGGTAGTTTACGCATAAATTTGCGGTGAAGTGTTGGTAAATGGGAAGACTATTACAGTATATAAAAATGATGAGAGTAGGATATTGTGGAGTTTTGGGTAGATTAACAGTAGGTGATGGTAGATTATGGATAATATTAAGGGTAGAATAAAAAGGTTTCTTACCATTAAAACAATCGACAGAAGTCTGTGCTTTCTGTTTACTTTCTTGTTATTTCCATTTTTATTTTCAATATTGTCATTGTCTTTGTATTTGTGATAATAGCAGTAATAGTAATGATAGTAATCATCATTATCATTTTTAATACTTTGGCTGCTATTATCATTGTTAATACTTTGGCTGCTACTATCATTGTTAACACTTTGGGTGTTATTATCATTATTATTTTTTATCATTATCATTATTATTGTCGCTGTTATCATTCTGATAACGATAATAATCATAACCATATTATCAATGATAAAGATGATAATGATAATGATAATGATATCATTATCGTTGTTGCTGTTATCATTATGAGAGTTATAATAATAATGATAGTATTATTAATGATAAAATGATGATGATGATAATGATAATGATATTGATCATAATGATAAGGATATTGATAGTAATAATAATAATAATAATAATAATAATAATAATAATGATAATAATAATAATAATAATGAATAAGGATAGTAGCAGTCATCGTTATCATTATCATCATAATCATCATCACTATCATTATCAAAATTATCTTTATTTCTCCTATCATAACCATTATTGTTATCATTATTCACCATTATTGTTATCATTATTATTGTCATTATTGTTATCATTATTGTTGTTATTCTTATTATCATTACCATTATTGGTGTTATTATTGTTCTCATTATTACTGACGTTATCATAATCATTGTTATTATTGTTATTGTTATTATCATTTTGTTATTGCTATGATCATTATTATTATCATCATCATTATTGTTATCATTGTTATTGTTTGCCTTCATCATTGTTATCATTATCATTACTATTACTATTATCATCATTATCACTGTATTTCTCGGTGTCATTAACATTACTATCTCTTTTCTTATCATTAAGTTTGTTGTTGTTATAATGATGTTATCTTTGTTGTTTTTGTTATTTTTCTTATAGATGTGTAGTATATAAAAAAGGATATGTGTACATCTGTGTGTGTGTATGTGTGAGTGTGTGTGTATGTGTGAGTGTGTGTGTGTTTGTGTGTGTGTGTGTGTGTGTGTGTGTGTGTGTGTGTGTGTGTGTGTGTGTGTGTGTGAGAGTGTGTGTATGTGTGTGTGTACGCAGTATAAATACATATTCATATATTCATATATACATATCTTCCATAATCAGTTGTATCATTATTTCAATGTAAATATTTAACTTATATTGGATATCTGTCTAATCCTTCCAAATTTCATTCTTTCTTCTATCAATGACAACATTTTTTTCCTCAGCATTTTAAATGGATTTGTATTTATTTATTTCATATATATATTTTTCTATCAAATTTTAATCATTCCAATGATTAAAAGAGCATAATGGAAATCACCTCCATCATTATATCATCTTAATCAATTATTCATACTGTGTTATATTTACACCTTCATGAATGTCACACAAAAACAAAATACATTCCACATTTTGAAAATAAAAGAAAAAAATCGAGTTGAAACCATATATTTGCAAAATTTCACCATTTGTAAATCCTTTATATTTTTTTTTTGTAAATGTTCTTGTTGATAATTTAGTTGGTTTTATTTCCTTGCAATATAATGCCTAAAAGAAATCCATATCAAGATGTTATCGAATATCAACACATGTTTTTTTTAATAGGGTTTAATAGGAACAATATGTAAGAAACTTTCTATAGAACTTTTTCTACTTTTACAGGCAAGACTTTGTTTTGAAAACAAAAACTACACAAATAAGGAGAGGGTGGTTCCACCTGTGTGCGTGTGTGTGTGTTTGTGTGCGTGTGTGTGTTTGTTTATACCCTTGGCTATGTGTAGGTGTGTGTGTGTGTACGTGCGTGCGTGCGTGTGTGTGTGTTTGTGTTTGTGTGTGTGTGTGTGTGTGTGTGTGTGTGTGTGTGTGTGTGTGTGTGTGTGTGTGTGTGTGTGTGTGTGTGTGTGTGTGTGTGTGTGTGTGTGTGTATGTGTGTGTGTGTATGTGTGTGTGTGTGTGTGTGTGTGTGTGTTTTGTTTGTACCTTTGGCTATGTGAAAGTTTCTTCAAAAAGATGTCTGTGTGACTGATTGTGACTATTAAAGTGAAAAATAAATATGTAAATGAATATGCTGAGCATCTTTAAGAATATAGAAGTGTGAGCTCGCATGTGTGTGTGTGTGTGTGTGTGTGTGTGTGTGTGTGTGTGTGTGTGTGTGTGTGTGTGTGTGTGTGTGTGTGTGTGTGTGCGTGTGTTTGTGATTTTGCATGTGTATGTTCTCTTTCATGTATCTGTGTGAGGATACACAAGCATGTTTTATACACGCATATGTATTAGCATTTATTCCTACATCTGAGCAAGATACGTTTTTTAGACATATATATCTTTTTAAAATTTTCATCTTTACAATCATTTCAAAGATATGTGTATGTCAATCTATAAAATCATATTTAACTATGAGCATATAAACATGATTGTATATCATTAAGATAACCTGACTTGCTCATCCATGATTCATAAAATAAAATCTGAATAAAAAGGCATATGATATTACTAAGTATGATTTGTCGTGCTTTTTTTATAATGCTTTCAAAATACTGAAGTTATTGTGATATTATAATTCCTCAGCAGGAATAATTTATTTTTTTATATAATTACTTTGATAAGATTCCTATGATAATAAGTAGAATTCAATCATAATCTTTCCGTATCTTTGGACACTTCTAGTCTATTCTTAACACTTGTTTAAGTATTCGTAAATTCTAAGATTGATCAAAGATATCTTGTTGATTTAGAATGACCATCTGAGAGAGATTCAATCCAAAGAAAAATGAAATACATATTTCAAAAATCTTGTCCGTCTGTTAATTCAGATTTTCTTAAAACATACTGATTTTTTAATTCTCTCTCTCAAAATTAGAATTTATATCATGTGCACATACACATTAGACTGGACATCTCACAGACTAATAACTCAAGACAATAAAAAAAATTGAAATCTATGCAAATCACTGGAGGAAACATTTAGGGACACCTCAGAACTTTGCTTTAAGACCTAGCGGAGGATAACTCCCTACCCTACAAGAGAAGACGTATGAACTACTCTCATATTTCTTTTTTCTTCTTAAATCTCATTCTTTCAGAGAAAAAGGAAAAGTTTGGAACCACCCTCACTCACAGCACCACAAGCCTAATCCTCATTCCTCTCAGGCCTCACAGACATCGAAGTCACAGGATACTCTGGGAAATACAGTCTTCGTCTCACAGTATCCTTACCGTTCGAAAAAAAGAGGTAAATAAAAAAAAAGTCTTGCTGAGGCCCGAGAGGAGGGGAGAACATAGCCCTTATATCTAGGCATTAAGCAGCTTACACTTATAGAATTCCCCTTTGATTCTATAGATTGGATAAGATGACAAAAAACGTGAATTCATGGAGCTATTTCTATGGAAATGGCAAAATGTTTATGCTTCCACCTTCCAAAATACATGGCCTTGCAGTGAAAAAGGACAGCAGTGAAATGAAACTTCATACTAAGCTTAGCAAAACCACAAATGTGCTCTCCAAAGAAACGTCTAATTCTTTTTACTTCATCTCAGAATTAAAAAAAAAAAAAAAAAAAAAAAATGAAACACAATCACAAATACACAAATTGATATTTCTTCATCGATTTTTTCCCTTCTCTATTCTTTGTTTTTTTGTGTTCCAATGCCTACTTATACAAATACATCTTAAGAGCTTTCAGTTATTCTATGGATGTGATGATGATGTTGGAAAGGATGTGAGCAATGCAATATTGAAGCTATGGATAGTCAGTACACATCCACACGAATAAAGATTCCTAGAAGCATCTATTGTACACAGAATGGGGGGTTTCAACATGAACATTTGTGAGACTCTGAGAATGTAAGGGTAGAATTTTGGTAACATTTTATTCCAGACTACAAAACGTTTTTTTTTTTTTTTTAAACCTCAGATACTTCATCACACAGCATCTACAGATGGTTAAGCAACAATGAAGAAGAGTAGAGAAAACATAGGAGCCTCATCAAGGACATTTCTTTTTGCCGAGATGATGATGCTAATGATATTCGCAAGGAAAAAGTATTCACACACTAAATGGTAAAAATCAAGATGATCTTTCATCCTAAAGGGTCAATTTAGTTGTCTGTTTTTCTCTTTTATTTTATAGTTTATCGTCTTGTTTCATTTTGTCATCCGAAAAAATGTCCCTGAGTTGGCATCTTGTTCCAAAAGTCTGAGTCTGTTTCCCCTTTCAGTAAGACCCAGCTTATCCCCCCCCACAACCCCAACCCCTCCCTCCCCCATGAATTTTACAACCTCCCCCCCTAGATGAGGTCCTAAGAAAAACCTAAGTCTACAACTCCTGGATTTTTTTTCTCCAAGACGTTACAAATACACAGTAATTTCCTACACAACATACAGATCTCCTGAACCATCTGGACTTTGAGGACCACTTTGCCCACTTTGAGGACCACTTTGAAGGACATTTTGAAGAACAAGAAAATGAATACGAGGAGGACCACTCGCCCCTTGAACGCCAAAAGAACAAGAGAAAGGTTTTGGGAGACAAGAGTCAAGAGGTCCGTTCAAACCAAGCCATTCATTTGTTATTCTTAGTACCTGAGCCAAAAGAACCAAGAGCAACATATCCATAGCTTGAAACGTGGACATTTGGAGCACCTACATCGAGCAGAGAGAGAGAGAGAGAGAGAGAGAGAGAGAGAGAGAGAGAGAGAGAGAGAAAGAGAGAGAGAGAGAGAGAGAGAGGAAATATAAAGAGAAAGAGAAAGAGGAAGAGAGAAAGAGAAAGGAAGAAATATACAGACAAAGAGAGAGAGAGAGAGAGAGAGAGAGAGAGTGACAGAGACGAAGAAGAGACACCGAAGCTAAAGTAAAAAAGTAAAAAAGATAAAATCCCGTGAGTCTCGAGGCGCCCAGAGCCCACCTGGTTCATGAAGACCCCACAGCCACCTGGTCCACGACACCCGAACAGGTGCTGGACCGAGTGGTTCGCCTACGCCCTTGAAGCGGCAGGCGGGTGAAGTTGGCACGAAACAGTAAGGTCAGTAAGTAAACAGCACGGTCAGCAAGTCAGTAAGAGTATGGGAACAGACTCTACACCTCCAGGGAAATTACAACTCTTTTCGGAATGACAGATTAAATTTATTGAATATATTACACGGATGAAGCACTTCTTAAGAGTTAAGAATGACCTACAGTTACCATACTGTCGCATGCCACCCCCACAGAAGTACGATTCCCTAATACCCTAATGGAATCCATATTGATTATGTTGTTCTTTTAGCAGAAGCGCCAAGCCTCTGCTTAGTACAAGAAAGGTTTTCTTTGAAAAAACCATGGAGAAAGGGTGAAAGGAGTCAATTACATTTTCAACATTACAGGAAATATATATATGTATGTATATATATGTATATATATATAATCACAGCAATATAAAATTGTTAAGTTCACAACAAACATTCCAAATAAACCTTAGCAGCTATTATGATGAACATAAATAGAACACCATGCAAGGGGGCCACATAGTTACTGGCTCTACTCTACAAAAATATCATTCATTTGACATTATTTTATAATCTAAATGGACTATATGCTATATGCGTTGAATGTATGAAATGTACAATGAATATTCATATATAAAAAATATCTGCCCCTATTCAGGTTGAATTTAGTACCGTAGTCAGACAAGCTATCTCTTTTGTTTTCAAACTACATGAATTTGGACAAAAAAAAAAAAAAAAAAAAAAAAAAAAAAAAAAAAAAAAAAAAACGCACTCCGATATCGGGCAACACTGGCGCGAAAGAACCTCAATAACACCGTAACCTTTTAAGGGGTGGGAAGAATCCTCAAGTACATAGCATAACACAAGCCTTAAACAATACAAGGAGTAGAACCAATACCTTCTGTCGCCTTGACCTTCCCTTCAAAGACATGAAATGAGACCGATGATTACAAAGAAGTGACACATGGTTCACACAGGCAGGTCAGGTCATTCCAACATTTAACTTTCCCAGCAACTTAAAAAAGGAAGATATTCTGTGGATAGTCAACACTGTATATATATATATCCTATATAAAAAAAATGGCTTAAGAGTAAGATGTATAGAGGGGCATTCAAATGAACCTTGGGACATCTGGATTGCAAACGGGCAAGGCAGGAGTAGTAAGGAATTTTGAAAATGATTTTGGTGCTCTGCTTAGAGTCACCTCAACTGCAAGCAAGCTGTCCGAAGATCATATCAATGATGATAAGTTTTCATGTGCTTCATGTGTACATATATAATACAAATGTGCCTGAATGTCCTAATTAAACAGTAATCACTGTATGTACAAGATATCATTTTTTTTTTTATTCCACCATAACATTAAAAGAAAATTCATGTAAATTGTACACGAACCTAACACACTTACCAAGAAATTTATAAAAATATGTAATAAATATTTATTCTTATGCAGGTTTAAACCAATGTTTATTGCTAGACAATACTGTATCCATAAACGATATACTAAATCACAAAAAAGAAAAAGAAAAAAAAATCAATAAATATCCAATATCAATACCTTTAATAATCATAATAATCATAATCATAATAAATACAGTTATGATAATACCACTAATATTATACCAACAACAACAATAATTTCTTAAAAACCGTACCTCGATCTACAGAACTCTTCTCAAGAGTGTTTTTCAGCCATATTACTACATATAGTAAAACGTGACAGACACCAAACACGTGTAGCTTTTGGGTTCAAAAGCACATACAAAACAATGGTCATGAATAATGTACAAACTAGAGCATGTCACATAAGTACTGCACTGTTCCCAATAAATTCAGCTATTATAAGTCTACACTTGGTATATGTATGTATATATATATAAAAAAAAGAAAATGAAAAACAAAATTTATTTTATATTTACAACACGAATAGCGAAAAAAAGGAGTGAGAACAGATTCAGAATATCATGAATCTCAGGACAGTTTTAGCCATAGGACTGTCCTTAAGGTAAGCCTGGACTGTATCCATTCATGTAGTCTTATAAATTACAAGGTAAAAGTCCTTACTGGTTGTGTGTTACGAAGGATAGAGTTAGGCAAAAGAATATAATAGTCTTCCCTATTTCTGTTTTGAAGTCATGGTTTAGGGAAATCCAAGGAAATAAGAATTAAAATGAAATACGTTTAATAGGTACAGAAGAGGGAGAAAATGAAAGATAAAGTAGAAGATAAAGGACTGGAAGAAGATAAAGTAAAAAAAAAAAGAGAAAAAAAAGAGAGGAAAACGAAGAGTCAAAAATGAAAAAAAAATCGAAAAGAAAACAATAGATACAGATAAATACAAAACAAAAAACACACAAGAAACAAAAAATAAGATCTGTAAAACACTGCTAAACTGGTTGGTTGGTATTAGTAGTGGAGTGGATGGGGCACGATATTAGAGGGTACTACTGAAGTCCACAGTTTCATCTAAGTGGGAGCATTAAGGCAGGCAGAAGAAGCACAGCAAGAGTGACTTGGTAAGTGTGTGTAGGAGCCAAAGTTGAACCGCTGCTGATGCCTTCTTGGCGGAGGTTGTAGCCACTGTCCACGACGTGTATTTTCCAGCCGAGGTTGCGGTGCGTGTAGCACTGAAATGAGAGTAGTGATAAATTGTATGGTATGTCATGTGGGAAGTAATGATAGTAGAGTTATAGGTGGTATATAAATGGAGTTATAGTATGGGTTGATGGTCAGTTAATTTATCATGCCTTATCATGCTTGTCTATTTGTTTGATTTATTTACATACACTGACATTTCTCTACCAACTCTGTACATTTCTATAATCAATGAAATTTCTATACATACACTGTGTACCTCTACATACACTGATCTTTTCTACATACAATTAAATTTCTCTGCATATATTCCTCTCCCTACACTGTATTTCCCTACAAACACTGAAATTTCTATGCATACCCTGACACTTCAATTTACCTACACTGTACTACTCTACGTACACTAAAGTATATCTACAGACCCTCACCCTTATCTAACCCACACTGTCTCTCCCTACAATCCCTAAATACCCTGAAACAGCCTCCCTACTCTGACATTCCTCCATCCCTACCGTACTTCCCTACCCACCCTGAAACATTCCCCATACCCGACCATCCCTCCAACGCCCCTGTCCTTCCCCTCACACCCGGCAACACCCATTCAAAAGCCACACACCTGGTAATACACCAAATCGGGGGTATCTTCTGCCACCGTCCACACGAGGGAACCGGGAGGATCGCCGTCGCAGTCTTTGTACAGGGTCTCCTTGTATTCCTCGAAGGTGATGCTGTCCTCCCAAGCGTCGATGCCTTCGTGGCGCCACTCGCACAGACCGCCAGCTGGGGAGAAGGGGAGAGGAGGAGGAAGAGGGGGTGGTTAGAGTAGATAGGGGGTGGTGGGGGAGAGGGAGGGGGAGGGAGTGGGAGGAGGGATGGGGAGAAGGGAGGGAGAGTGGGAAGGGGATGGGGTTGGGGATGGGGGAGGGGGAGGGTGAGAAGGGATGGGGATGGGGATGGGGATGGGGATGGGGATGGGGAGGGGGAGAGGGAGGAGGAGGGGGGATGGGGAAGGAACGAGCGAGAGAGAGAGAAAGAGAATGTGAGAGAGAAAGAGAGAGAGAGAGAGAGGAAACGGAAAGATAGAGAGGAAGGCATAAAGAAAAAGAAAGAAAGAGAGAAAGAGATAGAGAGAGAAATAGAGAGACAAAGAGAGAGAGAGAGAAAGAGATGGAAAGACACATCATCTTGAACTTCCTAATACCATTCCAATCCCTCAACATATAACATCCATCCTTCAAAACTACGACAAAACTCTCCGGCACCTTCACGCCATCTTCCGTCCTACCTGCAGTAGCATCAGGCATCCCCATCTTGGAGTATGAGATGCCGGCGAAGACTCTCTCCTGCTTCTGTTCCTCGACCGTCTTCTGGCCGAAGCCTCCCTCGGGGCTGCTCGTGATGTAGAGAGGGTGGTACCTGGCGTTAGAAGTTGGAAGTTAGAAGTTGGAAGTTAGAAGTTTTCGGCGTTAGAAAGAGGGCGAGTGTGTGAGTGGTGAGGGTGTTCGGGAAGGAATATGTTTGTTTGGTGGATGAACTTTACTGTTTATTATGTTTTTATTTTATCATTATTGTTGTTTTTTCTTTAAAGAATGATGTAGTTTTGACTGTATTTGTGCTTGTTGGCAGGTGTGTTTGTTTGTGTATTTTTTGTGTGTGTGTATATATGATATCTAAGAGACAGACATAAACTAATACAAACTAAATACAATGTCATAAAAAAGAGATAAATCTAGCATAAGTTACAACCACCATTACTCAACCCATAAAATCCAGCTGTTCCAACAAAAATCCAGCTGTTC
>BOPN01000379.1:290250-292750 GCA_017312705.2 Penaeus japonicus
GTAAGGATACAAAAAAGTAATTATTCCAATGGACACTACCGCCATCTATTGGTGAAGCGCAAAAGTCAACCAACAGATGGCACTGTTCCCCCCCTCTTTCTACACCATCTATTGGTGAAGTACATAAGTCAAGCAAGCTTTCCTGTCTTTACGTAATCCTTGCGAATGGGACGAAGGAGGGGAAAGACTATCGGAATCCTAACATTCTGAATATTCACGCGACACTAATAACAGTTGAGTTATCTGTGACGTTCTCGGGTGAGAGAGAAAGAGAAAGAGAGAGAGAGAGAGAGAGAGAGAGAGAGAGAGAGAGAGAGAGAGAGAGAGAGAGAGAGAGAGAGAGAGAGAGAGAGAGAGAGAGAGAGAGAGAGAGAGAGATAAAGATAAAGATAAAGACAGAATGGGGGAGGGGAAGGAGGAAGGAAGGAAGAAATACCGCGAATAATAAGCAGGCGAGGGATCTATACAGCAGAGATCACGAGTATCACTAACTTACATAATATCACGTGTAAGAAGGGCCTAAGTCGCTTAACGTACAGACAAAGTGTTAACATCAATGCTTCACGTGTACACAAATGCATTTCGAAAAAAAACCAGACCGAGGCGTGTACGTATCGAGAGACCGCGAGGACAGAGAAACTTTACAAAAATCTATCTCCTGAATGCATCGTCCGAATGCCTTAATTAAGAAGTCGGTGAGCGAATTGGACACAGTGGCGATATGGCGAGTATTCTACGGCTGTTCTATACATGGTTTTATATTTTTCTTCTTCGTCTTCTTTCTAATTCCACTTCACTTCCACTTTGTAATATAAATGTCGAATGATTCTTATGCGTGAGTAATTATATAACCTATCACATATCTTGTTGCTTGTATATATGTGTATATATGTATGTATATATATATATATATATATATATATATATATATATATATATATATATATATATATACATACACACACATGTATGTATATATACATGTACATAAATATACATATATCCACAACTCAAATGGTATCAATATGCCTTATGATTTGACGTAAATTCATGGTCCTTGTTTTGCGAAATGAATCGGAATTTCCCAACCAATGAGTTCGCACACATATAACATGGGGAAGCAACATCTAACACAGAGGTCATGTGGAATCCACTTCAAGCCTTGGTGCTCAGTCACAGCAACACACAAAAGCTCTTGAAACCCATACAAAAGTTAACTTATGGAGTGATATTTACAATACAGCTTTTGCTCCTAACAGACTATGTACGTTTGACGCATAATGAAGAAAGAATGAGGACTTTTCAATGTTCGCGTGGTTGTTTGAATGAACGAATGGAGAAGGAGAGAGAGAGAGAGAGAGAGAGAGAGAGAGAGAGAGAGAGATCGCAAGTGATACGTGAGAGATAAACAGGATGAACTTGATCGATAGGCAGATAAACAAACAGATCGAGATGAAGAGGGAGAGAGAGAAAGAGAGAGATGAATAGAGAGATAGGTAGAGAAAGAGAGATGGATAGATAGATGGAGAGAGATAGATAGAGAGAGAGAGAGAAAGGGAGAAAAAGTGAAAGAACAGAAAGAGAGAGAGAGAGAGAAAGAGAGTGAGAGAGAGAGAAAGCGAGAGAGAGCGAAAGAGAGAGAGAGAGAATCATGGGAGTGCGCATGTCAGCAGATGGCCTGAGAGAGATGCTTGAGAGGAAAGGGCAGCGGACTGGTTAGAGGAGCGGGCCCACTCCTGCAGCAGTGCCGGCGGAGAGAAGGAGCAGAGGCAAAAGGAGCAAGAGGAAGGAAGGGGGACTGGCCAGGAGGGAGGGGGCGCCACCCTTGTAGTTAGAACCGCCAACAACCCCGCTGTTAGAGCCTCCCTGTGGATCAGAACCAGAGTCAGAGTCAGTCTGGGAACCAGCATGATCGGTGGGCTCGGCCTCGGGCTCGGCCTCGGGCTCGGCCTCAGGCTCAGCCTCCGGCTCGGCCTCCGCCTTCGCCTCTTCGTCCTCCTCCTCCTCATGTTCAACGTGCGGAGGGGGCTGCTGGGGGGACTCGGGCCGCGCGGGGGCAGGGAGGGGCAGATAGGCATTGCGGTCCGTTTCCTCAATCTCCACCCCATATGCTTCGAGCAACTCATCAAGCTGGCGATTGTTAACCAATGGACATGAGGGACCAGCGACCAGCACGTAAAAAAAACTTAAGCCTACACAAACGGCATAATCCTGCAGTACTCCAACATCTGGGAAGGAGGTATATCCTGAAAACATGCAACATGCAAAACACAGACAAGAACACAATGTTAGCGACAGATTTCTCGAGACTCCAACGAAGTAAACGGGAAGCGAAAGCATATACCAAAAAACGTAAAAACAAAACAAAACAAAGGAATTCAAAAAAGGTAAATAAAACAAATGAATCAAGTACATAATAAAACGTAGGTGTGGGCGCATGCGCAGTGGACGGTGTGGTGGGGTGACAACTTACTTGTCCTGGTTCCCCCTCATACCACCA
>BOPN01000379.1:312750-315250 GCA_017312705.2 Penaeus japonicus
ATGAAATTGCAGTTGGGTGTTGTTGGTGTTGGAAGAGGTGGTGGAGGAGGTGGAGGAGGTGGTGGAGGATTTGGAGGAGGAAGTGGAGGATGTGGAGGAGGTAATTGAGGAAGAGGAGGAGGTGGAGGAGGTGGAGGAGGAGAAGGAGGTGATGGAAGAGGATGATGATGAGGAGGGAGAGGAAGAGGAGGAGGTGGGGAGGAGGTGATGGTGAGGGAAGAGGAGGGGAAGGAGGAAGAGGAGGGGAGGGAGGAGGTGATGGTGGAGGAAGAGGTGGGGGAGGAGGAAGAGGAGGTGGGGGAGGAGGAAGAGGAGGAGGAGGAGGAGGAGGTGGAAGAGGTGATGGTGGGGGAAGAAGAGGGGAAGGAGGAAGAGGAGGTGGAGGAGGAGGAGGAGGTGATGGAGGCGGAGGATGAGGAGTAGGGAGAGGAGGAGGAGGGGAAGGAGGAGGTGATGGTGGAGGAAGAGGTGGGGAGGAGGAAGAGGAGGAAGAGGAGGAGGAGGAGGAGGTAGAGGAGGTGATGGAGGGGATAAGAAGGAAGGAGAGGAGGAGGAGGAGGAGGAGGAGGAGGAAGAGGAAGGGGAAGAAGATGATGATGATGAGGAGGAGGTGGTGGGGCGGAGGAGGAAGAAGAGGAGGAGGAGAAGGAGGAGGTGGTGGTGGTGGAGGAGGAGAAGGAAGAGGAGGTAAGACAAGAAAAAGAAGAGGGAAAAGAAGAATACGAGCAGAATATAGAAGCAGAAACAAAAGAATCCGAATCCAAAAGAGGAAGAATCGGACGAGGATTATGAAGGATCAAAAGAATCAGAAGAAGACAAACAAAGAAGAAGAATTATAAGAATCAAAAGAATAAGAGAGAAAAAAAGAAAGCCATCGGCGTGCCTTCCTCTTCCTCGTTCGCAGATTATCACAAATCATCTTAGACATTTATCTTCGTTTACCACAGTTAAGGATTTGTTTTAGACGCGTCCGTTTTCCCGGTCCTTGGCTTCATCCCTATTCTTTTGTTCCGATTAATGGGAAAACACGGACAGAAATGTCGAAAAAGTATATCAGTCATCAACAAAAAAAAAAGGACAAACACACTACAAAAAAGATAACTATAAAGATAACGATTGTGTTGTATTTACCAAAAAGACCTATCCAGGTTAATCCCGTCTTTATCTGTCTTTATTTCCAACTTCTCTCTTACACAAAATGAGCGAAATAGTCGTTATTTTTTTTTTTTGAAATCAGTGTTATTTTCCCCGAAATTAGTGTCATTTTTTTCCGAATGAAGTGTTTTTTTCATCTTTTTAAAATTCACTTCTCGTTTCATTACGTCTGGTTTCCTCTTTCTTTTCTCCTCTCTGTTCTAAGTCTATTTTCCTCAGTTCTGTTGATACTTCCGTTACCTCTCACTGTCTCTTTCACTCTCTGCCTTATGTCTTTTACTTTCCTTGTTTTTTTTTTTTTTATCTCTTTTTCTCACACTATTTTTCGTCACTATCTCTCAACTCGCCTTTTCTCCCTCTCTCCCTCTCTCTCTCTCTTTCTCTCTTACGTTTTAGTTTTATTTCTTTTTAAATCCCCCTTTTCCCCACCTTTCACTATCTCTCCCTCTCTCTCTCTCATCCCAACATTTATCTCTCTATCTCTCTTTCTCTTTTTTCACTCCCCCTTTTCGCCACCTCTCACTATCTCTCCCTCTCATCCCTACAATTTTATTCCACCATTTTTTAAAATCTTTTCTACGAAAGATCATATCTCTGCGTCGACTGGATGGACTGACTGACTGACTTCTCTCCCTCTCCTTCCCTCCCCCTCTCTCTCTCTCTCTCTCTCTCTCTCTCTCTCTCTCTCTCTCTTTTCTCTCTTTTTCTCATGCCTTCTCTCTTTCTCTCTTTCCCTCACTCCCTATATATCTCTTTCTCTCTACTCTCTCACTCTCTTTCTCCCTCCCTCCCTCCCTCCCTCCCTCCCTCTCTCTCTCTCTCTCTCTCTCTCTCTCTCTCTCTCTCTCTCGCGAGAGAGAGAGAGAGAGAGAGAGAGAGAGAGAGAGATAATAATAGTGATGATGGTAATAATCCTCGCCAAAGTCAAACCACGTACAGTCGCCCGCTCTCTATATTTCCCCTTTCGAAGCCAACTTTTATCTTTCGGGGGGAAGCTCGTTTTCTCTTCGCACCATTTCCCCTCTGTCGGTGAGGGGAAAAAAAGATGGAGGGGGAGGAAAGGGGAAGAGGTTGATAAGAAAAGGGAAGCAGTGGGGAAAAGAAGATGAAGGGGAAGAGAAGGGGAAAGGGGAAGGAGAGCAGGTGGAGGTGAAAGGTGGAGGTGGAAGGTTTAAGTGGTGGTGGGAGGTGGAGGTGGGAGGAGGATATTTAAATGGAGGGGGGATGGGGGCTGGAGGAGGACGTGGAGTAAGAGGTGGAAGGTAGGGGCGGAGGTAGGGGGAGGGAGGTGGGAGGTAGGGTTGGAGGTAGAGAGGGGGAGACGGGAGGTAGGGGTGGAGGTAGG
>BOPN01000379.1:332750-335250 GCA_017312705.2 Penaeus japonicus
ACAAACCTCATTAAGTTTGAATTTCTTTTTATTTCTTTTATCAGCTGCCTCATAATCATCAAGATTCTCTTTTTTCTTTTGTTTCTAATATCTCAACCTCATAACCTCATAATATTCTGTCTTTTATTGATCATCTCTTTATTTCCCCTCGCCTCATAATTATCAAGAACCTCATCTTTAACCTTTATCTTCACCTCTTTTCAATCACCTTTCCTCTCTTTTCCTCCTCTTCTTCCCCTCTTCCCTTCTTTATTCCTTATATTTAGCTCTTTCCCCTCTTTCGTCCTCTTCCTTTCGCCTATTTTTATCCTCTCTCTTCCTCTTCCTTCTTCTCGCCCTCTTCTCTTACCTCTTTTCTACCCTATCTCCTTTCCTCATTATCATTCTCTTGTCTCCCCTCACATCCTCCTTTTCCCCTCTCCTGCTCTTCCTATTTTCGTCTCCCTTCTATAGCTCCTCTTCTTTATCTCCATCTTCTCCCAAATCTCCTCTATTAAGCCCTCTTCTTCCCCTTTTCTCTGTCTCTCTTCCCCCTCCCTTCTTTTCCCCTCTTCTCTATCCCCTTCTCCTCAGCCGACTCTTCTTCTTCTCTCTTCTCTATCTCTCTTCCTCTCCTCCCTCTCTCCTCCATCAATTCCTCTCTTATCTTTCTGTATTTCCCTACCTTTCCCCTCCTCCCCCATCTCTATCTCCCTTCTCCTCGCTCTTCTTTGCTCCCCTCTCCTCCCCACCCCTCCTTCTCCCTTATTCCAGCTCTTCTATCCACCACTCCCCTCCCCTCACCTTTCTTCCCGCTCTTCTATCCACCCCACTACCCCCCCCCCCTCCTTCTCTAAAGCCCTAACTACCCGCTCTTCTAACCACCCCTCTCCTCCCCCCTCTTCCTATAACCCTCTCCTCTTCACATGTGTCTCTTCATCTCCCGTTTCGAACAAGGTAAAACTTTGTGCTAATTGGTGCCGTGTTAGCTAGTTTGGAGTTATTAGGGGCTTGAATGTGCTTCAAAAGGAATAATTCAGTGCTTAATGTGTGTTGGTGTGTGTTAGACGGTGTTGGTGTGTTGTTTTTATTTTTTATTTATTTTTTTATCTAAACGAGCAAGCAAACATATAAGGGCATATATGATGCATAATTGTACAAAGAAGAATCCATATACTATCTTCTTTCATTCAGACAACATACACACACACACAAACACACACACACAACAAACACACACACACACACACACACACACACACACACACACAACACACACACACACACACACACACACACACACACACACACACACACACACACAACGACGCCCCACCTCCTTCTCCCTCGACAAGAGACGGCGAAAACATGAATCAATTTGATCGGGATAATCTAATCACATTTTCTAATGCAACGGAGAGATCTGGGATAGAAGGGGGGAGGGGGAGAGGGGGGAGATGGTGTGGTGGTAGGGGGTATGTATGAGGGAGAAGAAGGGAGAGGGAGGGGCGGGCTGGGGGTGGGGGGAGAAGGAGAAGAAGGGGTGGGGTAGGGTGCGTGTAAGGAGATGAGGGAAAAGGCGAGGATGGGTATGAGGGGAGGAGGGGGGAGGAGGGGGGAGATTGAAAGGTGGGTAGGGGATGAGGAAGAGGAGGAGGAGGAGGAGGAGGGGTGGTAAGGGAGGGAGGGGAGGGAGGTAGGAAGGAGTTCTTAGTGAAGTTACAGGGAATGGGGTGAAAGGAGAGGTGAGGGGGGGAGGGTGAGGGAGGGATGAAGGAAGCAGGGATGGAGAGAGAAAGAGAGTGTGTGAGCGAGTGAGTAAATGAACGGATTACTATATGAGTAAGAGAGTGAGTGAGTGAGTGACTGACTGAGTGAGTGAGTGAGTGAGTGAGTGAGTGAGTGAGTGAGTGAATGAGCAAGTGAGTGAGTGAGTGTATATTATCATACATAATAATATAAGTTGGTATACACCATTTCATATACGAACATATAGTGGAAATTCCTCTAAAAGGTTGAGAGAATCGACCTTATGTCTAATGGTGGCTTGCTATTGTCTTACTCAACCCCATGCACATAAACGCGTATGTACGCCCGTGAGCAAACACATACAAATATACACACAACTCTCCCTGTCACACACACCACACACACACAAACACACACACACAAATGCCCCCCCCCCACCCCAACACACACACACCATACCTCTCCCAAAATACCCCCTCCCCCCAAACACACACACACACACACACATAAATACCCCCCCAACCCCAAACACCCCCCAACACACACACACCACACCTCTTCCTCCCTACACATACCCCTCCCCAAACACCCCTCCCCTCTCCCCTCCCCCCCAAACACACACAAACGAACACACAAACCGCCCGTCATCAGCGTCACTCCATTAAACCTCTCATTCCCTAATTCATCATCTTGCCATTATCTTATCGCCGCTTCATCGGTTCATCAGCGAGGGGACAAGGGGAGACGCCGGCCGAGGGAGCGAGGGACGGTC
>BOPN01000379.1:350250-355250 GCA_017312705.2 Penaeus japonicus
AATAAGAATAATCCCATAATTGTATTCTAATAAACTATAAGGAACAACGGGGGGGGGGGGGAAGTAAATTCATAGGGCATCATTAAACAGCAATTTATCTTTACATAAATATTGCGTAGTCTATGAATTCGAAATTCATCAGGTTTTTTTTCTTCTCTTAAACATCTTACGTAATAAAATTATATTTTTTTTGTCCCAATATTGAAGAGTGATACGTTGGAAGTGATGATAATAATGATAATCATTATAGTTGTGATGTAAAGGAACATAGAGAAAGAAGGAAACAAACAAACAAACAAAAGAGACTAATTTCACCCCTGGATGAAAAGTGTAGAAGAGATATGAATAAAAGAAGGAAGAGGGGTAATATGAAATAAAACAAAGAAAGAATGAGAGAAAGAAAGAACGGAAGAAATAAAGAAAAGAAAAAAAAAGAAAGAGAACATGAAAGAACGATCAATAAGAAAATAATAGAAAGAAACAAAACAAACGAACATAAAAAAAAAACAAAAGCAAGAAAACAAACAAACATCAGAAAGAAGAACAACAACAACAAAAAAACAACAACATCAAACCAACTAAAAAAAGAGCAACAGATGGGAAGACAGAAAGAAATAAAGAGAGAGAGAGAAAGAGAGAAAAAAACTAATTTACGGTGTGCTTCTCCCTCGCTAGGAAGAGAGCTGAGATAGCCCCGGGCCGCGTTCGATGCTCAATTGTTTGTGACAGGAATCTACTCCGCTTCTTACGAGGACGTGCCATAAGGTTCAGATTCCTTATGACGCGTGGGAGGGACTCGACTCTATTTACGTCTGTGGATGGTTCTCTCTCTCTCTCCTTCTCTGTCTCTGTCTCTCTGTCTCTCTCTCTCTCTCTCTCTCTCTCTCTCTCTCCCTATATTTATATATATATATATATATATATATATACATATATATACGTATATATATATATATATATATATATATATATATATATATATATATATATATATACATATATATACGTATATATATGTATATATATATATATATATATATATATATATATATATATATATATATGTATGTATATATATACATATATGTATATATATATATATATATATATATATATATATATATATATATATATATATATATATATATGCATTTATCTATCTGTTTATATATCTATCTATCTTTAAATAAATACATATATCAACTGATCAAACTATTTATTTATCATAAGTTCAAACGTTACTGAAATCTAGGAACTTTTGATAATAAAAATAATTATTATAATCATTGTAATAATTATAGTAAGGATAATGATGACGATGATGATAATAATGGCAACAATTACAATAATGATAATGATAATAACAATGATAATAGCTACAATCATAATGATAATGATGATAACAACTTAAACAATAATGATAATAGTAATACTAATAATATTGATGATGATGACAAAAATGAAAATAATAATGATGATAATAATAATAGAGATAACGATCAATAAAAATAATAACGTTGATAATGATAATAAAGATAATGATAATAAAGATAGCGAAAAAAATTACAATAATAATGATAATGATAATAATAACGACACATATGATAAAAACAACAAAAATGAAAAAGACAAAGACAATAACAACACTATAATAATACAAATAACAACACTAAAAATAACGATAATAATAACACTAAAAATAACGATAACACCAACACTACTAACACTAACACCAACAACACTAACCAGCAAATACAATAGCTATAATAATAAACAATAATAAATATAAACAGCATAAATCCCAGACCACTAGTGATCACAATTACAATAAAGAAATGAGAGGAAATATGTCTGTGGCGGTGACAGGTACACACGGAGCTCAGTCAATATCGCTCCGTTTATTTGTACAGTGTGCCTCCCGCTCTTTCTCTCTCTCTCTCTCTCACTTTCTTTTCTTTTCTTTTATTTGTATATTTATATCGGTGTTGATCTTTTTTTCTCTCTCCCTCTCTCTATCTCTCTCTTTCTCTCTCTCTCTCACACTTTCTTTTCTTTTATTTATATATTTATATCGGTGTTGATCTTTTTTTTCTCTCTCTCTCTCACACTTTCTTTTCTTTTCTTTTATTTATATATTTATCTCGGAGTTGATATTTTTTTCTCTCCCTCTCTCTTTCTCTCTCTCTCTCACACTTTCTTTTCTTTTCTTTTATTTATATATTTATATCGGTGTTGATCTTTTTTTTCTCTCTCCCTCTCTCTTGGTTTCAATTTCTCACTCTCTCTCTCTCTCTCTCTATCTTGGTTTCAGTTTCTCTCTCTCTCTTTTTCTTTCTAACTCTTTCTTTCTCTCCCTTCTTGTCTTTCTTTTTTACTCTTTCTTCTATTCTCTCTCTCTCTCTCTCTCTCTCTCTCTCTCTCATCCTCGCTCCTTCCTCTCCCTGCCTTTCCTTTACTCCTGTTCCCTCCCTCCTCCGTACTTCATCATAAATTCATCATTCCATCCTTTTCTATATTTCCTCTCCTTACAGACTTCCCTTCTTCCTCTCTTATCCTTTCTCTTTCCCGCCCCTCTTATCCTTTATCTTCTCCTTCCCTCCCTCACCTCGTATCCTCCCTCCTCTCTTATCCTTTCTCCTCTCCCTTCCTCTTTGCCTCCCTACTCCCTCTCCCTTCCCTTCGACTACTTACTCCTCCTTGTTTCTGACATATGCTTAAGTGGTCTATGTTGATGGGAGAGAGGGAGGAGGGAGGAGGGAGGAAGGAGGAAGGGAAGGATAGAATGTGGGGGAGAGGAAGGGAGAGTGGGAGGGAGGGAGGGAGGAAGGAGGAAGGGAAGGATAGAATGTGGGGGGAGAGGAAGGGAGAGAGGGAGGGAGGGAGGGAGGGAGGGAGGGAGGAAGGAGGGAGGAAGGGAGAGAGGGGGGAGAGAGAGAGAGAGAGAGAGAGAGAGAGAGAGAGAGAGAGAGAGAGAGAGAGAGAGAGAGAGAGAGAGAGAGAGAGAGAGAGAGAGAAAGAGAGAAAGGGAAGGAGGAAGAGAGAGAGGGAGGGAGGGACAGAGGAAGAGAATGAATGAGTGTGAAAGAGGGTGGAAGAAGGGAGGAAGGGAGGAAGGGAGGAGAGGAAGGGGAGGTAAGGGTGTAGAAGTGGTCGGTAAGGTGACGGGAATATGTAAATTTTAATAGTAACGGACGGGATTTTGAATGTATAAATAATAATGAGAAAGAAACGAAAACTGGAAGAAATCACTCACACACACACACACACACAGTTTCAACACACGCACAAACAATTTTAAAACACTCGCACAAACACAAGCACACACAGTTTTAACAAGCACACATAAACAATTTGAACACACTCACACAAACACACACAATTTTACCACACACACACAAACACAGTATGAACAAACACACACGCTCACACAATTTTAATACACACATAACACAAACACACACAACATTAACACACACACATACACAATTTTAACACACTAACACACCCAATTCCAACACAACACAGAAATTAAGAATCCTGCCAATTCATCTGCAAATAGGCTCACCGCCTCACTCAGTCAACGCACTGGCGCCTCAGTCCATTACGTGCTAGATTAATCAAAGGAAATTAAAGAAACAGTGATCGAAAGAACCGGAAATTGACTGAATAAAATGCCTTTAAGGAACAAAATCCGGAGCGAAAAAGGAGGATGTGACTCGATTGGGGAAAGAGAGCGAGGGGGAGGGAGAGAGATGGTGGGGGTGGGGTGGGGTGGGGGTTGAGGTGAAGGTTAGAGGGAAGGGGGGGGGTTGAGGAGGGAGGTAGGGAGGGGACGGTAGAGCAGGAAGGGAAGTAGGGAGAGGTAGGGTGAAGAGGGAGGTAGGAAGGAAAGATAGGGTGAGGAGGGAGGTAGGGAGGGAGGGTAGGGTGAGGAGGGAAGCAGGGAGGGAAGATAGGGTGGAGGGAGGTAGGGAGGGAGGGTAGGGTGAGGAGGGAAGCAGGGAGGGAAGATAGGGTGAGGAGGGAGGTAGGGAGGGAAGGTAGCATGAGGAGGGAGGGAGGCAAGGAGGGAAAGAAAGGAGAGAGAGGGAGGCAGGACGGAGAGGGTGGTGGAGAAGAAAAGGAGGGAGGAGGGAGGGGCAGAGAGCGAAAGAGAGAAAGGCGTGAAGAAGGAAGAGCGTGGAGAGAGGGAGCAAAGGAAGCAAGAAAAGGGAAGAAAGGATAAGAGTGCGAAGTACGAATAAGATAGGAAAGAAAAGATAGAGTGCGAATAAGGATGAAAAGGAAGCAATGGGTACGAATAAGGGAGGAAGGGTAACAGAAACTGCCAAAAGTGCAGAAAAAGAGAGAGATGGAAATATAAGACTAGGAAGGAGGGAGAACGAAGGAAGCAGAGCCAAACGAAGGAGATCGAAGACGAAGGGAAACACGGAATCCCTCGCTCGTGTTGAAGGGTCGGAAGAACAGCTCGAATACCCAGTCGCTGTTCGGACCTTTTTGGGGGGAAGGATTGTTTTTAGTCTTTTCGGTTTCTTTGTTCATTCATTTTTTTATTTGTTTTTAGGTGGAAGGGGTTATTTTTTTTTTTTTTTATCTAGTTTAGACATTTGTGTGTGCACTTATTTACATACACAAACACACACACGTCAAAACCCAGAGACAAATCGACAACAATTTCTCCGCAACCGACATAACACAAAACAAAACAAAACAAAACAACAACAAAGCAAAACCAAACCCGAATAAAACCTCATACAAACTAGACCGAACCACAAAACGATATATATATATAAAAAAGGGAGGGACTTCTAATAGTTCATTAAGATTATGTTATCTGTAATCAAGGCATCCAGCTGGTCTAAGTCCCTTGTGGTCTGTTGTTCAAGTCCTTCACTACGGCGACAGAAGGGGCGGGAAAAGGGGAGGGAATCGAGGCTGTTTGATTGCTTCGGATAAAATACAATCTCGCTTGATATCAAAACCCTAAGGATTGATAGAGA
>BOPN01000379.1:357750-365250 GCA_017312705.2 Penaeus japonicus
AGCGAACCACCGTCACTTATAAACTTTCGAACTTACGTAGCCTCGGGGGCTTGGAGGGTGGGGGTGGGTGGGGTCGGGGAGAGGGTACTGAGGGTGGGGGGGGGGTAGGGAGAGGGTGCTGAGGGTTAGGGGGTGGGGAGAGGGTGCTGAGGGTGGGACGGGGGTAAATTTTAAAGGAGGGTGGAGGGAGGTAGGAGGGAGGAGGGTGGGAAAAGAGAGAAGAGGGAAGGAAGAGGTAAGAGGGTAAGGAGGAGGGTTGGAAGAGAGAAAGAGGAGGAGGAGGAGGAGGAGGAGAAAAGCGAGCGAGAGGAAGGGTAAAGAAAAGGTGAGAGAAAAAGGGGAAAATAAGGCGGGGATTAGGAGAGAAAGGAAGAGAGAAAGAGACAAAGAGTAAGGAGCAAGAGAAAGTATTAGAGATAAGATGAAACAAGAACATGCAATAAAGAGAAGAAGATACAAGAGAGGCGAAAGGATAAAGAGATGGTTGAGGAGGAGGAGGAGGAGGAGGAAGAGGAGGAGGAGGTAGACGAGAAGAGACAAGATACGAGGGGAGGAGGCAGAGGAGGAGGCGATGGGAGGAGGAATAGGAGAAGACGAGGGGAGGACAAGGGAAGGAGGCAAAAGAGGAGGAGGCAGGGAGAGGGACATAAGAGTGAAGCGAAGACATACACACACACAAACACCCCCCTCACCCCCATCCACCAATCCCCCCCCTTCCCCCCCCCCCCACACACACAGCTAGCCCGAGGCTGTTACCTAATTGGGCAAGCAGAAGAATAGGTTTCCCGTCCCCCGTATAAAGGCGTGTTTTGAGCGCCTCTGGTTCTTGGCGGCGAATTGGTTCGCCGTTGATGGATCTCTCGGGATGGTTTCGGTGACGTTTTAGAGGGAGGAGGAGTAGGAGGAGGTGTGTGTGGGGGGGTAGGGGGAGGGGGATGGAGCGTAGGGGGAGGGGGTTGGAGGGGAGGAGGAGGAGGAGGTGTGTATGTGGGGGGTAGGGGGGAGGGGGTTTGAGGGGGATAGGAAAGAGGTAGGAAGAGGAGGTGGTGGAGGTGTGGGGTTAGGGGGGAGGAGGTGGTGGTGGGGGATTGGAGGGTAGGGGGAGGGGGGTTAGAGGGGGTTAGGTAGGAGGAAACAAACAAAAACGAACAAAAAAAACAAACAAACACGAAAACCAACCAAACTAACAAAAAAGAAGAAGAAGAAGAAGAAAAATCCATCTCAACGCCGATAATTCCTGTTCATAAAACAAAATCCAAAGCCCCGGAGCTGTCCCACCCGCCCGCCATGACAGGGTGAAGGACGCCAAAGGGAGGTATCAGCCCGGAACAAGGGTGAAGGGAGAGAGGGAGAGAGGGAGGAGGGTGGGAGAGGGTGAGGGAGAGGGGCAATAAAGAGCGAGAGGGAGGGTGAGGGTGAGGTGAGAGAGGGAGGAGGGAGGGAGAGGTGAAAGAGGTGGGAGAGGGTGAGGGAGTAAAGGGAGAGAGGGAGGGTGGGAGAAGGTGAGGGAGAGTAAAGGGAGAATAAAGGGAGAGGGTGAGGGAGAGTAAGATGAGAGGAGGGAAAGGGAGAGGGAGTGTGATAAAGGGTGAGGGGTAAGGTAGTGAGTGAGAGAGAGAGAGAGAGAGAGAGAGAGAGAGAGAGAGAGAGAGAGAGAGAGAGAGAGAGAGAGAGAGAGACTAGACATACCGAACGAAAGAGAGAGAAAGAGAAAGAGAGAGAGAGAGAGAGAAAGAGATAGAGCGAGAACGAGCGACAGAGGGCTAAGGGGGCAGGGGGTAGATGGAGGGGCAGGGGTGAGATCGGGGTGGGGTGGGGGGTGGGGGGGGATAAACCCTGATCAATACATGCATCTGATCGTTCCCAGATTAACAACCTGATCGCAGAGAATCGCCTGTCCTCCCCCCCCCCCTTACCCCATCCCCCAACCCCCCACGCCCCCGTTGCGATAACCTAATCCCGTGGACGATGCGTTTTCCCCCCGTAGGCTTTCTCAGACGAAACTAAGACAACATGTTTAAGACTTGTCGGTGTCGGATGCTCACGCTCACCCGCCCCCTCCCCCACACCCTCCTCCTATTGTTTTTTCTTTTTTTTCTTTTCTTTTTCTTTGCTGCTTTTTGTTTATTCGTAAAATTATTCCCACTCTTTTCAAATCATTGTTATCATTATTACTATTATTATCATAATCATTATTACTATCATTATCATTGCTATCATCATCGTCATCCCCATTACCATCATCCTTTACTATTATTACTATCATTGTCATCATTAATATCATCATGATGCATTTATGTGCATATATGTATATATATATATATATATATATATATATATATATATATGCATATATATATATACACATATATATGTATATGTATATATATATATATATATATATATATATATATATATATGTATATATATATATATATATATATATATATATATATATATATATATATATATATATATATATATACATATATACATATATACATGTATACATACATACATATATATATATATATATATATATATATATATATATATATATATATATATATATATATACATATATATACTTATACATGCATAAATACATACATACATACATATATATATATATATATATATATATATATATATATATATATATATATATATACATATATATGTATATATATATATATATATATATATATATATATATATATATATATATACATATATATATATATATATATATATATATATATATATATATATATATATATATATATACGTATATATACATATATATGTATATATATATATATATATATATATATATATATATATATATATATATATATATATATATATATATATATATATGTGTGTGTGTGTGTGTGTGTGTGTGTGTGTGTGTGTGTATATATATACACACACACACACACACACACATATATATATATATATATGTATATATATATATATATATATATATATATATGTGTGTGTGTGTGTGTGTGTGTATGTGTGTGTGTGTGTTTGTGTGTGTGTGTGTGTGTGTGTGTGTGTGTGTAAATATATACATATATGTATACATACATATGTACGTATACATACCCGCCTGGACATAAGGAGAATGCATTATTTCCCAATAACGCAAATTTCCGTGTCACAAATCAGGAGTCATATTGGAAAGCATTCATTTATTATTTCCTAGAGAGGGACAGAGAAAGATACACAGAGACAGACAGAGAGACATTCAGGCAGAGACAAAGACAGATAAAAAAAGAGAAAAAAAAAGAGTAAACAATAAGTAAAGAGCGACATAGAAAGATACCAAGTCTAAAGAAATGAATAAAAAAGAATAAAGATAGAGCAACAACAACAAGACCAAAATCCCCCCCCCCCCTCCTTGCAACGTTTAAGAGATGCACACACGCTCTCTGTACCCCGTAGCCTAGACTGTGGGAAACCATTCTGAAAGCAGAGTGCAATTTGCGGGTTACAACTTTGCAATTAAGAGTTAAGCCTCCCTTCTAGTTGCCATAGTGATGGGTATTGCGGGGGAGGCCACGGGGGGAGAGGGGGGGTGGAGAAAAGGGAGAGATGGGCGAGGAGGAGGCGGGGTGGTGAGGGTAGGAGGGGAGGTAGACGGAGGAAAGGAGGGGGAGGGGGGGGGGGCGTGTGAGGGGAGAGACCAGATGCTCAGTCTGATAAATCAAGGCAGGTAATGAAAGAGAGATAGAGAGAGATTGAGGACGGATTTAGAGAAGGAAAGAGAGATAACAGGAGAGAGAGAGAGAGAGAGAGAGAGAGAGAGAGAGAGAGACAGAAATAGAAAGAAAGGAGAAAGAGATAGAAAATCAGAGAGAGAGAGAGAGAGAGAGAGAGAGAGAGAGAGAAACAGAAATGGAAAGAAAGGAGAAAGATAGAAAATCGGAGAGAGAGAGAGAGAGAGAAATGATCTAGCTTGAGAGGGAATCAGAAAAAGAGAGAGAGAGAGAGAGAGAGAGAGAGAGAGAGAGAGAGAGAGAGAGAGAGAGAGAGAGAGAGAGAGAGAGAGAGAGAGAGAGATTGAGAGAAACTATGAAGAAACGTTACCACAAAAAAAAAAAAAAATTATCAGACTAAACGCTGTGATGCCCTGACGCGATGTGATGGCGGTGTGGGTGACGCGAACGTATAAGTAGCAACAGCCTGTGTTCTCTTTGGCAGTTGCCATGGAGACTCAACGTCAAGAACACAAGCGGTCCAGGTCACACGTAAACAAATGGGGAAAGCATAAGAGAGAAGATGATTTCGCGTGAAAAAGGGATTTCTGTGTTTCTCTGTTCAAGTATTCCTTTAATCTCCTTCCTTTTCCTCCCTCCCACCCTTCCATATTTCCCTACTTCCCTCCATCCCATTATCCCCTCCTCACCCTTCACCCACCTTCCTTTCCCTCCTTCACCTCCCGATTTCCTCCCTCCCTCCCTCCCTCCCTCCCTCTTCTTATTCCCTACTGATGACTTCGAGCTCGGCATCCGCAGCACAAGAAGGGCTTGTGTATTGGACCTCAGGGAGTTGCATTATATCACCCTAAGTATATTGCTTTACAGGGTGAGATGGCAGGGTGTGATGTGTTGCTCTGTGGTAAGTGATTGTGGAAGGGTACTCAGTATGGTTTCGTTTCTTACGGCGACCTGTGGATAACATTTGATCCGATTTTTATGTAGGGTCGTCTTGGTTTTGTTGTGGTGTTTGTTGTCCTGGTTTTGTTGTGGTGCGTTGTGGTGTTTGTTGTCCTGGTCTTGTTGTGGTGTTTGTTGTCCTGGTTTTGTTGTCCTGGTTTTGTTGTGGTGTTTGTTGTCCTGGTTTTGTTGTGGTGTTTGTTGTCCTGGTCTTGTTGTGGTGTGTTGTGGTGTTTGTTGTCCTGGTTTTGTTGTGGTGTTTGTTGTCCTGGTCTTGTTGTGGTGTGTTGTGTTTGTTGTCCTGGTTTTGTTGTGGTATGTTGTAGTGTTTGTTGTGGTGTTTGTTGTGGTGTGTTTTGGTGTTTGTTGTGGTGTGTTGTGGTGTTTGTTGTCCTGGTTTTGTTGTGGTGTTTGTTGTCCTGGTTTTGTTGTGGTGTTTGTTGTCCTGGTTTTGTTGTGGTGTTTGTTGTCCTGGTTTTGTTGTGGTGTTTGTTGTCCTGGTCTTGTTGTGGTGTGGTGTAGTGTGGTGTTTGTGATGTGATGTGATGGCGTTGTGATGTGATGGCGTTGTGATGTGATGGCCAGGTGTTGCATGGTAGTGTTGAGTTGGGATGTGTGTTTGTGGCGTGTGTTAAAGTGTGGGCCGGGGTGTGTGTTTCCGTTGTGTTGTGATTTCGGTTGTGATGGATGTCATTACGAGATGAGAAGTGTGTTAGCTTGTGTGTTGTGTTGGGGGTTGTCATGTTCTATGTGATGCTTGTTATTGTTCTTTGGGGAGTGTGCTTATGGGTCATTAGTACGTACTTGTTTTATTTTCTTAATGGATTTTCCCCTTTTTCAGATATGGGGATTAAATTATAGATATCTGTTTGTGTGTGTTTATGTGTTTTTTGTTTGTGTGTGTTAATGTGTGTGTTTTTTTGTTTGTGTGTGTTTTTATGTTTGTTTGTGTGTGTATGTATATGAGTGTGTGTTTGTGTGTGCGCTTGTGTTTGTTTGTGTGTGTGTTTGTGTGTATGTATATGAGTGTGTGTTTGTGTGTGCGCTTGTGTTTGTTTGTGTGTGTGTTTGTGTGTGTGTTTGTGAGTGTATGTGTTTCATGTGTGTGTGAGTGTGTGTATAAGCCCTCTTTTAACCAGATCAAAACGATCCTATAAAACCGCTCCTATATACCTGCACCAATATATAAAAAGGACACCATATATGAACATATGCAAAGAGCTTCGGTGTCCTAATACCTTATCAGATTCACAGTCGAGCTTTGATGACACGACAAATGGATCAAACATCAAAAACCAAATACTTGAAACATCAACAACAACATTAATACGTCGTACATACTTTGCGGGAAAGACGTCCTTCCGGTCACTGGACATAAGGCTCAATATCCATTTGGATACCCAAGGAGGGATGAGTCACTTTTCCTATCCTCATCTCCCTCTCTTTCTCCTTCCCTTTACCCCCTCCCCGCCTCTCATCTCTCTCTCTCTCTCTTTCTCTCTCTCTCTCTTTCTATCTCTCTCTCTCTCGTACTCTCGTACTCTCTCTCTCTCTCTATCTATCTATTTATCTATCTATCTTTCACCCCCTCTCTACCTCTTTTCCTTATTCTCTCTCTTCCTCCCCCTCCCTCCCTCTTTCTCTCTCCCTACTTCTCACCCTCCCTCTCTCCCTCCCTCCCTCTCTCCCTCCCTCCCTCTCTTCCTCTCCCTCCCTCCCTCTCCCTCCCTCCCTCTCCCTCCCTCCCTCCCTCTCTCCCTCTCTTCCTCTCCCTCCCTCCCTCCCTCCCTCCCTCCCTCTCTTCTTCTCCCTCTCTTCCTCTCCCTCCCTCCCTCCCTCCCTCCCTCAATCTCCCTCCCTTCCTCTCCCCCTCCCTCCCTCTCTCCCTCTCCCTCCTCCTCCTCCTCCTCAGCCTCTCGAAATATTTATATGGAATCGCATCCCTTCCTGATTGGATCACAAGCCCGAGAGCAGCGCCATCGCCAAGCACTTCGGATCCCTTAGTTCTGAAGTGTTTAGTGCTAGAGCTTTGGCGGTTGATGTTACGCTGATAGATAGATAGATAGATAGATAGATAGATAGATAGATAGATAGATAGATAGATAGATAGATAGATAGATAGATAGATAGATAGATGTGTGTGTCAGCAGGGTCGGTAGGGAGGAGGGGGAGGGGGAGGGGGAGGGGGAGGGGTGTAAGGTTGTGGTGAGATAGGTTCATGGTGTGATGATGATGATGATAATGATGATGATGATGATGATGATGATGATGATGATAATAATAAGAGTAACAATAATAATGATAACAACAATAATAACAATGATACTAATATCAATAAAAGCAACAATAATAACAATAAAGATATCAATGATAAAGCTGATAATAATAAGGAGAGAGAGAGGTCCGCGGGAGCCCAGATCTGTTCAGGGCATCAGGACGGAACAATAATAACTTCCTCTTTATTGTTTGTGTAATGTGATACGGACAAACTTCCCACGGTCTTCTTCCTGTTCTTCCCCTCTCCTCCTCCCCTCTTCTGCTCCTTAATTTATCTCCCCCCTCCCCTATTTTGATCCATTCTTCTCCTCTCTTTCTTCTCTCTTTCCCTCCCCTCCTTATCTCTTCCCCCCTCTCTTTATCTCTTTTCTTCTCTTTCTCTCTTCACTTTGCTTTTTCTTCCCACTTCTACTCCCCTCTTTCTCTCCTCCTCTCTTTCCTTAGTCTCCATCTATCTTCCCCTTCCTTTCTTGGCTCTCTCCTTCTCCCCTCTTTACCTCCTCAATTTATTATTTTTCCCCTTCCCCTCTCTTCCTGCCCCCTTTTCTTCCCACTT
>BOPN01000379.1:367750-377750 GCA_017312705.2 Penaeus japonicus
TGTTTCTTTCTCTCTCTTTTCCTTTACTGTTTTGTGGTTTCTCTTTTGCTCCTCTCTTTATCACCTCGCTTTCTCTCTCTTTCTTCTCTCTCTCTGTCTCCCTCTCTCACCCTTCCTACCTTTCTTTCTCTCTCTCTCACCCTTCCTACCTCTCTCTCTCTCTCTCTCTCTCTCTCTCTCTCTCTCTCTCTCTCTCTCTCTCTCTCTCTCTCTCTCTCTCTCTCTCTCTCTCTCTCTCTCCCAATCCCCCCCCTCTCTCTCTTTCTCTCCCCCCCTCTCTCTCCCCCCCCCTCTCTCTCTCTCTCCCAATCCCCCCCTCTCTCTCTCCCTCTCCCCCCTCTCTCTCTCTCTTCTCTCTCCCACTCCTTCTCTGCAACGGTAATATCAGTAAAAGCCTCGATCTTATGATCTCCGAAGGGAAAGGTGGTTTCTTGCCCCGCCGAACTGTCTCACAATTTCTCTTCATGCCGATGCGAAATTCATCGCTTTTTTTCTGAATTAGATCGTAGTTTTTCCTTTTTTTTCGTTTTTTTTTTTTTACTCGTCAGGTGGGGATGGGGAAGGTGTGGGGGGGGGCGAAGTGGGGGGGGTAGGAGGATTGTGGTGCTTTTTTTATTTCTATTTTATTGGGGTGTGTGTGCGTGTTTTTTTTTTTCTAAGGGGGGGTCGGTGTTTTGTTTTGAAGAGAAGAAGAAGAAGAGATGGAGAAGAGAAGAAGAAGAGAAGAAGAAGACGAAGAAGAAGATGAAGAGGACGAAGAAGAAGATGAAGACAAAGAAGAAGACGACGGTGACGAAGAAGAAACAGAAGAGGATAAGGATGAGGAAGAAGAAGAGGAAGAGAAGGAGGAGGTGGATAGGGAGGAAGATAAAGAGAAAAAAGAAGAAGAAGAAAATTAGGAGAATAAGAATGAAGAGGAAAATGAGGAAGAAGGGAGGATAGGGAGGAAGAGGAGGAATAAATAAAGAAGAAGAAGAAAAAGAAGAGGAAGAAGAAGAAAAAGAAGAAGACGAAGGTGCCAGAAAGCCTCCAGCGCTCCGTCACCTCACGGTCGGCAGTCACTTGTTGGCCGCCCATCCCCCCTCCCCTCCCCTCCCCTCCCCCCACCCCTCTTCCCTCCATCCCACCCTCCCAACCCCCCCCCCTCCACCCCCATCCCCCCCTCCACCCTCCCCTTTACGACCCGACCCGCAATATCGTTAAAAGCACTAAACACTGACAACTTCTTTCCTATGACGCCGCGGGGGGGAAGACAAAGAATGGGGAGGGGGGAGGAGAGGGGGGAGGGGGGAGGGGGGGAAGAAGAAAGGGTAGGGAAGGGGTAGGAGGGAGGGAGGGGTGGGGTAGGGTGTGGGAGGGGAGGAGGGAGGTAGAGGGGTGGGGGAGGAGGGAGGGAGGGGATGAAGAAAGGTAGGGAAGGGGTAGGAGGGAGGGAGGGTGGGGTAGGGGGTGGGAGGGAAGGATGGAGGTAGAGGGGTGGGGTAGGGGATGGGAGGAAGGGTAGGAAAGAAGGAAGATGAAAGAAGGAAGAAACGAGATAGTCCAAAGTAGGAAATGAAGGAAGGAAAGAAGAAAGAAAAGGAATCAGCGGAAGAGGAAAGTGAGAGAGAGAAAGGAAATGAGGGAGCGAGAGGGAGAGAAAAAGGTGTGAGAAAGCGGGAAAAAAAGAAGAAAGGGAGAAAAAGAGAGACGAAATGAAGAGAGAGAGATGGAGAGAGAAAAGGAGACAGAGGGAGAAAGAATTGAGAAAGAGGATGATAAAAAGAAAAAAATCGAGGAAGAGGAACATAAAAAGTAGGAGAAGAAAAAGGTGAGGGAGATATAGAAAGGAAGAGAGAAAAATGAAGAAAAAAAGAGAGAAAGGGGTGAGGAAAAGAAAAAGTAAGAAGCAAAGATTTATACGTGTCCTAAATGTTTCAAATACAAAACGCATGTATGGTTAATATCAACAGATAGGCGATGTTAATGGTTATGTAATTAATGTATGATATAAAAAATGTATGTCTTGTACATTATCTAAGGTTGGACTTTAAGATAGGAATCATTAAGTATGTTATCCTTTAGTCTGTAAAAGCATTTAGTATGACAATGATAGGTAACCGAAGCACACACACACACACACACACACACACACACACACACACACACACACACACACACACACACACACACACACACACACACACACACACACCGATTCACACACACACACACACACACACACACTTATTTACATCAATAAAGCGTCAATATCGATTTTGTTGTTGACAATCCTAATACGGCGAACAATATATATAAGATAAGATATATAATGAAACATTTCTATATAATATTAAGATCCCGATATAGATTTTTCAGCTAAAAATTTACCTCGTCTTTTTCATTATGTTCCTCTCTCGCCAACGCGTCCAAACAACACGCTCCACTTTCATTTTCACCTGTCAATAATCCTTCCATGTTCTCTCCCTCTTCGTCTTCTTTCGTCTCTCTCTCTCTCTCTATCTCTCCTTGATTCTCCTATCTTTTCTATTTTCTCTTTTTTCTCCATTTTCTTCTGCTTCCTTCTCTCTTTTTTTTCTTCTATTTTCCTTCCTCTTTCGGTTGTCTTGTCTTTATCTCCTTCTTCTTCTTTTTCTTCTTCTTTTTCCACCTTCTCCTCTCCTCTCTCATCCTCCCTTTTCCTCTTCCTCGTTTCTTCTTCTTTCTTTACCCAACTCCTCATTATCCCTTTTCTTCTTTCTCTTTTTCTTCTTCCTCCCCATCTTCCTCTTTCTCTTGCTTCCTCTGTTCCTCCTCTTCTGTTCCTCCTCTCTCCTCTTCCTCTATTATTCTCCCATTTCTATTTCCTCCTCTTCTATTTTCTTCTCACTCCTCATTCCCCCTTCTTTCCCCTTACTCCCTCTGAACCTCATTTCTTATTCTTATTATCTCTCTCTTTATATATTCTCTTTCTCGCTCTCATTCTCCCTTCCTTTCATATTCTTCTTCCCATTCGTACCGTACTCCCCCCTCCCCCATTCACTCCCCCCCCTCAACCTCGTTCTTTATTATCCATCTCTATTCCTTCCTTCCCCCCTCCCTCCCTCTGTCTCTCCCCCACTCAAAAGTCAGCTGCATCCCCCGGGCCTCGCTACCTTTGTTCCGTGTCTGTCATGTTTCAAGCATCTCTCTCTCTCTCTTTCTCTCTTTCTCTCTCTCTCTCTCTCTCTCTCTCTCTCTCTCTCTCTCTCTCTCTCTCTCTCTCTCTCTCTCTCTCTCTCTCTCTCTCTCTCTCTCTCTCTCTCTCTCTCTCTCTCTCTTTCGTTTCTTAAATAAGAAGCTAGCTGTACGTTAAAGCTCACTCGCTCTTAACCCTTCAGTCTCTCCTAGATCTTGAGACGAGTCTTCTTCTCCTAAGATCTTAACATCTCTTGCTTATCTCTCACTCCTTCTAAGCGGTGTGCGGATCTCTCTCCTTATCTCTCCTCTCCTTTCCCCCCCTCCCTCCCCGCTTCTTCTGAACGGTTGGTCAGATATATTCGATCTTGTCTCCTCCTCTTCCCCTCCTCTCTCCTCTCTTCTTCACCTTATCCTCTCCTCTCTCCTCCTTTCACTCTCCTCTCCCTTCATCTTCCTCTTCCCGCCCCTCCCCTTGGTGTGTGTATTAATAAAACTAGGTTGTTCTTGTCATACGGAATAACGATAATGGTAATCTTGTTTGTTGTTCTTATCGATGTGATATATCTTTCATTTAGTTATTGCCGTCGATGTTATTATTGTTATTAATCTGATTAATTATTTCGGTGGCTTGATATTGATGCTATGCAAATATAAATATAAATTTTAATTTTTCTTATCTTGATGCATCATGCTACCTACGTCGCTTCTTCATAATGGGATAATGGTAATGCTTGTTATGAAGATAATGATGATAGTTATAGTATTATTGATTATAGTAATAATAGTTATAGTAATAATGATTATAATTAATGCTAGGCCTTTATGATAATGATAGAAAAATGCATGAATAAACAGTAAAAGTTCATTTAATATCCAGCCCATTACATGTTCTTACAGATGTCCCTTTAATCGCGTGTTTCTATTCACTGCCTCAGCGCTCAAACTTTATTCCGCTCCCTCCTTTTATGTCTTCATCGCCTATTGTTCTTTCTCCCTTCTCTTCTAGTCTTTCTTCTCCCCTCTTTTTTTCTTTCCTCGCCCACCAATCATTAACGTTCCTCAACCACCAGATATTAATATCCGGAATCTAATGTAGTTTCTCTAACTTTATGAACGCCGCCGGTTTTAAAATCTAAGGCGTCGCACTTCAACTTTCAACTACTTTGTTCTAGCCTTAGTCTGTCGGCGTAAAATCTAAGGTTGTCTAACTTCGAGTTTCACCTTCTACGGCTTCAAACTGAGATTGGTAAGTAGACAGGTAGAGGTATAAACAGATAGAGATATAGATAGATAGATAGATAGATAGCATTAGATATGACCAGAATACAGATATATGAATAGACATTCATATAGATACATAGAGAAAGATATAGAGAGAGTTAGACCTATATATGAATAAATATAGGTTATATAGAAACAAATAGATAGACCGCTATATAGATACACAGTTAAAAAAGATACAAATATAATAGACATATCCACATAAATAAACACATCAATAAACGGACCTCGATACAGATACTCAGTTAAAGAGATACAAAGAGATACGTACACATAGATACCACAGATCCCTATAAACAGATATTACAAATGAACATTCATAATAAACCTCGCTTTCCAAGCCACGAGCACCAAGCCACCTCGGAACCCCAAGCCACTAACCTCCTTTAGCGAACCTCATTCTATCAAACGGCCATCGCTCTATCAACTTTCTCCATCAACGCCAAAAACCCCCTTCGTCAACCCACAATTTCTGAGGATTATCTGCCATCGCTTTAATTCTTCTGTGTTCGGGGGAGGGGGGTGGGGGGGGGGGGGGGGGGGGGGGGGGGGGGGGGGGGGGGGAGGGGGGGAGGGGGGAGAGGGGAGGTTGTACGCTGGACCGGCTTAGATATTATTTTGGTTTTCTTTCATTTGTTTTGTACAGTGTTGTTATTGTTATTGTTATTGCTATTATCATTATCATCACTAGTATTACTATCATTATTATTGTTATTATTATTGTTATTATGTACTTATGTATGTATGTATATATATATATATATATATATATATATATATATATATATATATATATATATATATATATATATATACATACACAAACACACACACACACACACACAAATATATTTATATATATATATATATATATATATATATATATATATATATATATATATATGTATATATATATATATCTATATATATATCTATATATATATATCTATATATATGTATGTATATATATATATTTATATATATAAATGTGTGTGTGTGTGTGTGTATATATATATACATATGTACATATATGAATATATATATATATATATATATATATATATATATATATATATATATATATATATATATATATATATATATATATATATATATACATACACATATATATATATATATACACACACACATATATACATATATATATATATATATATATATATATATATATATATATATATATATATATATATATATATATATATATATATATATATATATATATATATATATATATATATATATGTATATGTATATATATATATATATATATATATATATATATATATATATTATATATATATGTATGTGTGTGTGTGTGTGTGTGTGTGTGTGTGTGTGTGTGTGTGTGTGTGTTTATTTATCTATCTATCAGTTTCTTTAACTTTTAAAGCAATCAGAACTTATCATTTTATCTATTCATTCAAATTATAATGATTATCAATATCACAAAAAACATCCCATTTCAGGCATTTCTTGTCCTCTACTACTATTCCTCCTTCTCTTCTTCTTTCTTTTCCCTCTTACCTTCATCATTATCTCCTCTATCTATATTTTCCTCCGTCTCCTCCATCCTCTCTCTACCTCTTTTTCTTCCCCTATTCCCTTCCTCCTTTCCTCTTCCCCCTCTTCGTCTTTCTTCTGCTCTACGCCCTTCTCTTCCCTTACGTCCTGTTTCTCCTCTTCAACCAGCCTTCCTCTAACGTATTTTCTCTTCCTCCTCCTTCCTTTTCGCTTCTTATTCTTCTTCCTATTTCACCATCTATTTTTTTTCTTTTCCTCTTCTCTATTTTTTCTGCTTTTTATCCTCCTCTTTTAATTTCTCCTCCTTCTCTCCTTCCCCTTCCTCTTCTACTACTATTGCCTCTTTTTTTCCTCTTTCTTATCGCCAATCCCCACTCCTACCATCACCACCTACTCCTCTTCTCTTCTTTCCCTCTTCCTCCTCGTCCTCTTTCCCTCTTCCTATTCCTCTTACTCTTCCCCTCTTCTTCCCCCTCCTCCTCCTCCTCCTCCTCCCCCTTTCCCCCTTTTTCTCCTCCTCCTCCTCCTCTTCCCCTCCTCCTCCTCCTCTTCCTCCTCCTCCTCCTCCTCCCCCTCCCCCCTTTCCTCACCCTCTCCCCAAGGCTTCCATTAGCGTTGAAGATTCGGCATGGCTCTAGTTTTAATCTGTGTCTCTCTAGGCCACTTGTCCGGGATAGCATAATCACCAGGCAACCGGCACCCCTTTCCCTCCCTCCTTCCCTCCCTCCAGCCTCTCTCTCCTTCCTTCCCTCCCTCCAGCCTCTCTCTCTCTCTCTCCCTCCTTCCCTCCCTCCCTCTTTCCCTCCCTCCAGCCTCTCCCTCCCTCCTTCCATCTAAATCTACATCTATAACTCTATCTCTTTCTCCATCTCGGTCTCTTTCTCTCTACTTCTCTATTTCAAACTCTATCTCCATCTTCCTCTTTCCTTCTCTCCATTTATCTCCATTTCTGTCCCACCCTCCTTCCCTCTATCGTTCTTTCCAACTCTCCCTACATCTCCTTCTCTCATTCCTTCCTATTCTCTCTTCTTATTCTTTCCGTTTCATAACCTTCTATACCCTTCCTTCACTCCCCTTCCCCCCCTTCTTTACCCCCACCCCCTCTTTCTTCCCCCCCACCGGCTTCTTCCCTCCCCCCTCCCTCCCTCCCTCCCTTCTTTCTACTCTTTTCCATCCGTCTCTATTCAACTGCCTCACTTTGTTCCTTCTCGTGCCAACTCTCTCCTCCCTCTTTAGATACCTGTACCCCCCCCCCCTTATCCCACCCTCCCCACCTCTACTTCCTCCTCTCCCCCTTCCTTTCTTCCTTCCCATTCCTGCCCCTCCTCTACCCCCCTCCCCTCTCCTCCCCTTCGTCCTCCCTCCTCACCCCTCCCTCCTCAGGAATCCTTGAATCTCCCTTTCTCCTTCCTCCTCTTCCTCCTCCTCCATCTTCCCATCCCTCCTTACTCCTCCCATCCCCCCATTCTCCCCACCTCCCACCCAACCCCTCCTCCTCCTCCTTCCCCTCCCTCTTGTTCCGCTCCGCCTTTGCTCCATCCTCTCCCCTCGCTTCCTTCTCGCCTCCCCCTTCACCCCATCCCCCCCTTCACCCCCATCCCCCCCTCCATCACCCTCATCCCCTCACCCCGGGTATGAAGTTAATGTACGGGTAGAGTCGTGCGGTTTGATGTGAATGCTGGATATATGATATGATTTCGAGATGTTCTATGTGACAGCGGGCTAATTATGGTAAGAGGGAGATGGAGGGAGGGAGGAAAGGTGAAGGAGGTACAGAGAGGGAGGAATGGTGAGGGAGATAGAGGGAGGGAGGAAATGTGTAGGAGAGAGGGAGGGAGGAAAGGTGAAGGAGGTAGAGGGAGGGAGGAAAGGTGAGGGAGATGGAGGGAGGGAGGAATGGTGAGGGAAATAGAAGGAGGGAGGAATGATGATGGAGGTAGAAGGAGGGAGGAAAGGTGAGGGAGATGGAGGGAGGGAGGAAAGATGAAGGAGGTGGAGGGAGGGAGGAAAATTGAAGGAGGGAAGAATGAGGTAAGAATTAGAAGGGGGAAATAAGAAGAAAAGGAGGCAAGAAAGGAAGGAGGATAGATGGAGGAAAGGAAGGAAGGAAGGAGGGCGGGAAGGTAATGGAGTAAGGGTTAAGTTAAGGGATAGGAGGAAGGAAGTTAAAAGGGAAAGAAAGAAGGAAGGAAAGAATAAGGTAAGGGACGAAGGAGGGAAAGAAACCAAAAGAAAGGAAGGAAGAAAGAGAGACGGAAGGAAAGAGTGAGGGAAGGAGTGGGGAAAGGAAATATAGCAAAAAAAGGAAGGAAAGAGGGACGAAATATATTAATAACAATAGCAACAACAACAAAAATAATGACAATAAAGATGAAAATGATAGGAAAGATAATAATGATGATGATAACAATAAGGATGAATATGATGATAGTAAAAATAAGCGTAGTAGCTTTGAGGGTACCAACAACAATTATAGCAGTGATGATAAGAACAATATAAAAAATGACGATGTTGATTATGATAGAAGCACCAATTGCTATTATCATTTTACCATCATCATCATCATCGTTATCATTATTATAAGAAAAAACAACAACAACATAACAACAACAATAATGATAATAATAATAGCTATCAGATTCTAGTAGAATGTGACATCACTCTGTCCTCCTCCTCCTATTTCATATATAAGGAGAACAGGAGAGAGAGAGAGGGGGGGAGGGCAGAGGGAGGGGGGAGTGGTGAGAGGATCAGTGCAAGGGGGGAGGGAGGGAGGGGGTGGGGGGGTTTCTAGCATTCCCGCTCCAGGTAATTTAATAAAGGCTTTCACCGCTCTCTGTTTCGGATAGATTAACTCTCTGTCGCTTTCTCCTTCTTCTTCTTTTTCTTCTTCTTCTCTTTCTACTTCTTTTTTTCTTCTCATCCTCCTCCTTTCTTTTTCTTCGTCAGTAGTAAAACCATCAATATTATCTTCTGTCTTTGTTTTTATTCTTCATCTCTTCCTCCTTCTCATCCTTATTATCATATTTCTTCATCTTTTTCTTCTTTTTTTTCCCTTGTTCTCCTATTTCTTTTTTTTACGATAAAACCGAGAGACCAAGAAGAGTCCTTAACTTACATCTATTACACACCCTTCCACCCTTCCCTCCACTCACTCTTCCTCCCTTTCCCCTTTCCACTCCACTACCCTTCTACTCTTCCACCTTTCCACCCTTCCACTCTTCCCTCCACTCACTCTTCCCCCTTTCCCCCTTCCACTCCACTACCCTTCTACTCTTCCACCTTTCTACCCTTCCTTCCATTCACCCTTCCACCCTTCCCTCCACCCTTCCACCCTTCCCTCCAGTCACCCTTCCACTCTTCCACCCTTTCCCCCTTCCACTCCACTACCCTTCTACTCTTCCACCCTTCCGTCCATTCACCCTTCCACCCTCCCATCCTTCCACCCTTCCGTCCACTCACCCTTTCACCCTTCCCCTTCATGAAATGGAACTCCGTTTTATTAATCGCACGACGAAATCCGGCGTTAAGTGACGTGGGGCGACCACCAGTTGACTGTCTTATTGCTTTACGCTTTACACGCGAGCGTTGGTACCTGTTGCCTTGCAAGGTTTTGGGACTGTTGATTATCTATCTATTTTTCGATTCGTTATATATGGGTGAATGTTTATTTTATGTGTATATGTACGTATGAGTAAGTATGTATGTATATTTATGAATAAATGAATAATTATATATATATACATATATACATATATACATATATATATATATATATATATATATATTGTAAGGATATTTCCAGGTGTTTATCAGTGTTTGAGTTATGATTATATTCATTTTCCGAATAAATGGGCTACAAATATGGAAATCAGAGAAAGTTGAAGAAAACAAGGGAACAAGATGGAAGATAGATGAATAGATTAATTAATCGACAGATAGATGGAGGAAAAAAAAAAAAAAAAAACAGCGAACGAGAGAGAGAGAGAAAACACACGACACCAACAAAAAAAGA